>JAOEHX010053700.1:0-10197 GCA_025448015.1 Bolborhynchus lineola | reverse complement strand
GCTGGCGGCTCCGGCAAAATGTGTGAGCGCGGCAGTTTCTACCGGCAGGAGCTGAACAAGACGGTGTGGGAGGTGCCCGAGCGCTACCAGAACCTTTCCCCCGTCGGCTCTGGGGCCTACGGTTCCGTGTGGTGAGTGCCGGGAGGGAGGCTGGGGGGTGTGTGTGTATGCGGCGGGAGCTCGCTCGGCCTCCGCGGGTTCCTATTAGTCCTCAAGCTTTTTACCAGTAAGAAGCGCTTCTCGCCCCGATCTGAGAGCGGTGCTGCCGGGAAGCCGCAGTCTCGTCTTTGGAATGCAGCGGGGATTGCACCACATGGCAGGTGGCACTAAAACATTTTTGCAGGGGAAGATAATCGTGTCCTAACCCTTCCCCTTCCCCCCCCACCGTGATCTCATATAGACATATTTCACCGAGCTTTCTTGCAGTTCTTCAGTTCGTAGGTGGAGGGTGGAGGGGGATGGAGACTGGCAAGTCCCTCTGCAGAGCTGAGGGCCTGGCAGCTCTTGTCCCTGTTCCTTTCTGGACCTGAAGAATAGATTATTTTTGAGGGAATTGTATTTTTAATCTATTGATGGGCAGGGAAAGTAGAGGGAAGGCTACGAGGGCTGGTTTTGCATCCCTGACTTGTTTACCAGTGTCGATATTTTCTTGCAATGTAGATCAACAGAGGAAAACACGTTTTATTGCTATAGAATGACGGAATTACTGCAGTATGCACCGCCTGGGAGAGTAAAGTCATTGTATGAGACCTGCAGAGATACAGAGAACTTGAAGATAAGGTTTTCGTTTTTAATGTGTAAGAGGCAGAGCATCTGACTTGTTACACGTGCGAAATACAGCACTGACTTAATATGTAGGTTCTCTGCTGAAGTATGTTGGATCATTAAACATAAATTAAGTGGATTGCATGCATTGTTTAATCTTAAAGACAGGGTTGTATTTGAATCAGTTTGGTGTCTGGACTTAAGCAGTCATGTAGTACAAACGTGTTCACAGTATAAATAGGTAATGTTTTCCACATGAGCACACTGGTTTTTATTCTTCGGCTCCGTCCAGGTGTGATCTCAGTTGTCAAATCTGGGTGCATCATGATTGCTGCTAGATTTGAGCAGGCATGCATATTTATTGGCATAGCATGCAAATTTGTATTATGAATATCATGTTCCATGCTAAGGAGGGATGCACGCTGCGCTCTGCTAGTAAAGAAAAAGAGTTGTTTTGCATGTGCTGCAGTTTTAAAGTAACCAGGTTCTCAGCTGTTCTTACAATTTCATAGCAGTAGGTTGAGTTCAGCTTAAGTAACATGCATTTCTTAAAGCTGCTATGCCTCAGGTATGCAAATACTTATATTTCATGACAGACAAAGGCTGGTCAAGTCGCAAGACTAACCACTGTAGTTCTGAGGGGTTTTTACACAGAGGGGTTTAGTTTGGTGAAAATAACGTTTGGGCCTCTTTGCCGCGGCTGATAAATACCCTGTTGTGCCACAGAATGACACCACTCCTCAAATGTAATGGAAACTGATTTTGCTCCCTGCCTTGTCCATTGTATTTTTAAGGTTGCCCCTACACCTTCTAGCTCATTCCTCTTCTATTTCCCCCTTCCTTTTCCCAATCTCCATTGTGCCTCTGGTACATACAAAGTTTGTTTTCACAACCAATAACTGGAGGCTTTGCATCATAAATTTCCTGTTTTGCTTTGTCAGAATATTCAAAGATTGTGCAACTGTGTTCAGAGCAGATTAAACAGTTTGGTGTTGGAAGCGATTCCAGTCATGTGGCACATGAGCCTCTTTACGCTCTGTGTTAGTGGATTTCTGTATGTTCTAAAAGTATGTTTCTGAAAAGATATAGTCCAGAAAGACTGGTGATGTGGAAAGGGTGTCAGAATTAAATAAACCCCCTTCCACATATATGTGTATCTTTTATTAAGCTGCAAATGATGATGTATTTAGGATATTCCTGCAATGACTTGTCCTGCTCTCTGTCCCTTTGGAGATTTTTCTTCCCAGTAATAAGTTACCTGGTTTCATTTGAGAATTTGAGGCCGTCCCTCTGTTTGAATAGTAAACTGCTGGGTTTTAACCCCCCTTAAACTGAATGTTTAAATACACTTCCATGTATGCCTACTGTATTATTGTATTAGAACATTATAAAACGTTCTGGTTTTCGTTTAGTTGTCAAGATGAAGCATTTACAAATAAATTTCTAGAAGGGGGGGAATTAAAAATGAATTAAACTGGCAGATAATCATTTAGACTATGGAGCTGTAGGCTGCTTTAAGTGTCTAATGTAAGTGTGACTTGGAACACCCCAGTACAAGAACCTGGCTTTGTTTTGCAGTGAGTGGCTGGAGAGAAGCACTTTCTGCAGGAAAATGGGCACTGGAGGCACATGCTTAGAGTACATATCCCACTGTTTTCTGAATTATTATGTATAGTATCAGAAGAATGACATTGAAATGGCCAACTTGGGGGTTTTTCAGTATCTTGTAAAAAAAAAAACCCTGGAAGTATGTGGAGATGCAAGTAGGGATTCAGTTGCAGACCTTCAAGAAATACCAATATGTGTCCTCAGATTGATTATTATTAAGTCACGTACCAGTTGCTGTGACATCTGTTGTGTGAAATGCTATTTCATTTATTCTTGCAACGGTTTTGTACATTCATATACCATAGTCTCTTGCATGCAGAAGATTTTTGTAACCAGGTCTACGCTAAAAGACATGTGGGTTCTTGACATACCAGTCTTGTAATACTCCACGTGAGGAGAGGGATGTAGATAATGCTTGTTTGTAGACTGTCAAGTTTTGTGGCCCTTCCAAAACCTGTGACTTCCTCCCATTTCGACCCACAATTGTACCAACACTGGCTCGATTTCCTGGGGATTACAAAGATATTGAGATAATTTCACTGTTTTTAAACTAACAGAGAAACATTATGGGTTTAAGAAATGTTAAAACATTAGGCTCCAGAGGAATCACAGAATCAACCAGGCTGGGAAAGCTCATCCAGTCCAACCGTTCCCCAGTGCTGCCAAGGCCACCACTAATGCATGGCGCTGAGAGCCTCAGCTACAGGGTGTGTGAGCACTTGCAGGGCTAGTGACGCCAGCACTGCCCTGGGCAGCCTGTTTCAATGCCTGAGTACCCTTTGAGGAAGGAGTTGTTCCTCATCTCCATCTAAACCTCCCCTAGCACGGTTCTAGGCTGTTTCCTCTTGTCTTGTCGCGTCTTACTTTGAGAGACCAACCCCTACCTTGCCACAACCTCCTGTCAGGCACTTGTAGAGAGCAATAGGGTTCCCCTGGAGCCTTCTCCAGACTAAACTATCCCAGTTCCCTCAAAATGAAATTAAATAACCATCCTAAATTGACCTTTGCTCCTCCATGGACTTTTAGTTTCTTTTTGCTAATGCACTTTTACTTTAAGTTTACTAATCCCTTATCAAAGTGTTGAGGTGCCTCCAGAGTATGTATGCACTCAGAGGGACAGGTGCTGGCTGCTCCAGTAAGGTGTGGTAGATATGTGAGGAGTGATATGAAGAGGATATAAAAATAAGTGGGTTGAAGCAGCCTTACAGGTCCGATTAGCTGGACACACTCAGGAGTGGAAAATTGCACAGGTGGGGAGCTATGGAAGCGAAGGCAAGAAGTGACATCAGTGTGAGCGCATCTGTCCTACAGAGATTTTTATTGCAGCCTTCTGAGAAGCAGCAGCCAACAGAGTAGAGGAGAATGAGACTTACAACTTTTTGTAGTGTGTTGTGAGGGCAAGCGACTGACATGCACATGTAGACTGAACTCTGCAGCAATGAGTGTTCATGATAAGCTGCCAAGTGGGGTTTTCTGCCTATAACTAGAGGTGCATGAGTAAATTCTAAAGGTACTGTCAGAAAGGTTCAGTTCCTTTGGGTACTGGCTTAGGTACGCAGCATGCTATTTGGTAGAAGTCTGCACAAAAATTAACATTCTGATTATCAAATGTTTAAATAAATTGCTTTCTTTAATTTTATGTGTGCTTTAATTCCTCAGACAACTTCACATGTTAAAGAAGTAACATTTAGAACTTAGACGTTGAACCAGTGGATATATTCTCTAAAATAGCTGTTTTCTTCTAGCTCTTCTGATCTGGATTCAGTTCAGGTTAGCTTGGAATGGTACTTTTAGCTCACTTAGGCTGAGGTGGATGCAGCTTATGTGCCATAGCACAATACCATGCCAGAGGTTAAAAAAATCATGATAAATGCAGAATTTGTGCTGTTGCTGTGTTAAAAAGGATTTAAAACTGGCTCATGCAGGTTTTTCCTATCTGGGCTTTTTTTAGCTGAAACACCATCAGTGTAATGCAGCTGTTAAGTGTGTGATGATGTCGTGGTCAAAAAAGTCATCTTTAAACCCTTTTCCAGCCTAACAGCTCTTCTGTAGCTCTGTGTGAAAACCATGAGGCAGTTATCTGTATCCGCAGAAAATTATTCAGCATGCCTTTATCTGCAGGGAAATAGTCTTTAGGCCTCACATATGACTGAACTTCATAATACTTCTGACATCAAGAGTAGCTCTAGGTTGTGAATATGCAGTAATAGAAAAATTTCTTTCCCAGGCTTGTGTATTATGTTGGTTAAATGGTTTCTCAGTACTGCTGATCGCATTTCTTGTTGGAGGTTGTACATCTATAGGGGAATAATGACTTGATATTGCCCCAAAAACATTGAAAAGACAAAAGTGCATTTTCTTCATACTCTGAAATAGCGGATGTTGGTGGCTCTCAATTCTGCTCTAAAGACAACGTGGTGGAAAATGAGAGAGGGATCTGACTGTGTAGCCATGAAGGTGGTTAATATGGAGGGGATCCACTTCTTTTCAAGATGAAAGAGATACTGGTGTATGATGCCTTTTTATACCCAAAACATTTGAAAGCTGCTAAAGATACCTGATTAAATCTCAACAACGTGTTAAATTATGATGACTAACCTTATTTTTGCTCTAAATCTAGAAACCACCTTGATTATCATTAAAATACTGTAAGATAATTACAGCTTGAATTAGGGATGTTTGTATATTGCAAAACTGCTTCAGAAAAAAATGAATTCTGTTTTTGTGAAGTGTTGCAGCTCAAATACTGATATTCTAATGAGGTGTGGAAACTTGCTGGTTTGAGAACAAGATTAAAAAGTGAATCCTTAATATCTGCTTTTGTCGGTCCAGGCCAAGTGAGGTGGTATGGTGAATGGAAATGGTCAGTAATGGGCATGATCTGGGGGGCATTCAGTAATGGGCAGATCCTTGGTGCTCCTGTGATCTACTGTGTAGCTGTATGGCCATGGCTCTTCCTGCTCTGTGTGTGCATGTGTCCCTTTACAGAGAGAGGAGGAGATGCTCTTCCTTCTGACTGCCCAGTGGGTTTTCCCGCTCTCTTGCAAGATCGGGAGGGGGGTGGGGGGAAGATTGCTGTTGTTAGAAACAAGCTTATTTTGTTTTCTATTTCTGATAAACCTCATCTAGCAACTTCCATGGAAACTGAGTAGCTCTGAGATAAGGAGTGTCTTTGCAAGTTAATTCCAGTTGGTTGCTTTAAAAATAGATGACAACTACATGAGGGAGGGGGGGAAATATACATTTGTGGGTTTGTTCTGGGACTACTTTTGTGATTAGGTTTGAACTTTCTGTTATCTGAGCTGCTACGCACATTTATCTTAGAGGGATTTTCTAATCCAGTTGATTCTGTGGTTCTGTGCTTATCAGGAACTAGTGCATGCTCACTTTGAAATGGAGTTGGGAGTTTGCCCTGAATCAAACTGCAGCAGGAAAACAAACAAATAGTCCTTCTTTGACTTTCTCCAGTCTATGCTTTCCCCATGTTTGTTGCCTTGTATTGAATGACCTGGATTTCACATCCTCTCTTTCTCCTTCTTTCTTTTTGATAAACCAGAGATGTTTTAGGTAAGAACATCAAAGAAGAGATGAAAGAGGAGTAATTTGGTTCAGAACTAAATAGCTTTACTGTTCTTTAGCTCCTCAAATGTAAGCTCTATGCTGAGGAAGATTTTATATAGAAATTTAACGTAATTCTTAATGTGTGAGATTTTTGTTTCAAACGTATCACGCTTCTGCTTCTTAATGTTATAAAGAAATTGTATAAGGACTTACTTCAAAAGATAGTTTTACAGTAAAAAATAGCAAGTATATATATACATGTAAAATTACCAGATTGGATGGAGTTAGTCTTTGTGGAAATATTATTTATATATAGTTGCTGCTAAAGGGACAAGCTTTGATCATGTACAGCTAAATATGATTTGTTTGTATACATGTTTTTGGTAACAGGACTTGAATTTTAGACAGGATTTATCAAAGAAATGTGATTTCAGCTTCAAATGTGATTAAGCGTCATGGTTGATGTTATTAGACACAGACCTTGGATTTTTATATGGACTTTAAACGATGAAAGTATTTTGAGCACAGCATTTTGTGAAGAAGTGTGGTCTATGAAAATGTGTTTAGGAATGCAGTTAATATTTACAGTATTTCCCTTTACTGTGTGAACATGACTCATCTTTTGCACATTTCCTGTAGAAACCAACAGTTTTGTCAGTATGTGGGGATTTGGGGTGGGGGCATGGATTGTGGACCAAGATCTCTAGTTTGGTTAGTTAGTTTCATTGCAGGGATGAAGAAATGCTGTTGACTGTGGCTTAGTGTCCCAGGTAGCTGCTGTCCAGAGTTGCCAGTCATGGATTTGAAGGTGTTTATTAAAAAAAATCATATTTCTAATTTGATTTCTCTGTCGTAGCTCTGCCTTTGACACAAAAACGGGATTGCGTGTGGCTGTAAAGAAGCTATCCCGACCATTTCAGTCTATCATCCATGCCAAGAGGACCTACCGAGAGCTGCGGCTGCTTAAGCACATGAAACATGAAAATGTAAGTTGAAGAAGTAAAAGTATGAAAAGGTGGCCTGAAGTTGGACTGTCCAGACAACATCCATTTGGATTGTATGTTTAGATTTTGGTCTAGCGTGAAGTGTCCCTACCCATTAAAAAGGGTCTCAGAACTTGATCTTTTAGGATTCTTTCCAACCCAAACCATTCTGTGTTTTTCTCCTAATGCTGTACAAGGCTTTTAGTGGTCCAGGGGGTTATAGCTGTGGAAAAGCATGTAGATAAAAAGAAAAATTCAAGCCCAATAAATACATAACTAATTTTGCATTAAAAAATCCCTTAGTATTTCCTAGAATGATCTGGAAATTGCTGCTTAGCAGATATGTGTTATCTTTAGGTTTTAGGACACAAGTGATGCTTGGTTCAGCTTGCCTGTGTCAGGAAGGTGTAGAGTAGATGGTCACTATTTCTCTGGGTAAAAGGAGGGGTGGGAATTGGATGGCTTTTCATACAAGCCATCCACTTAAATCATCAATAGGGAAACTAAATAGGATGTGACTAGTGTTATATTAAACTGTTTTTTGGTATAACCCCAATTTGGTGTAGAAAACGGTTGACCAGCACTGTGCATTTGAGACATTAACATACCGTCACATTTATTTTGCATGCTCTTTGGAGCAAATAGTCTCATAACCTGCCCTCTGTAGAGCTGTCAGGGTTCGAAAGGAAAGGAAGGTTCTTGATTTCTTTTGTTTGAGCAAACTCCAGCTTAGCAGACAGGAAATACTGTTTTGGAAGCAAGCTGAGCAAGCCCAGGACCTTTATCTAGCACAGAGAGCCAAACCAGCCTGGTTTCATTGGCAGATTCTCCTTGAATGGTCTGTTCAGATCTTCTCTTGGGCAGTGGTGGCTGTGTGTTGTGGCTTCTGAGCACTGCAGTCAGCAGCTCATTGCCACTAAATCTTGTTGGCATTTTTAGTGTGACTGACATAATTGGAAGTTTTAATGTGTATTTCCACTATTGTCAACAGCTCTTCCTCAGCACCTCTGTGTGATACCAATGTCTCAACAGCAGAGGTAGCATTTGATCCTGCTTAATATCCAGCCCCTGGAATTCTTCTGGATGTTTTCTCATAGCTGATGAAAGCTTTTAATATCTGTGTCTATACAAAAACAAACTAAACAACAAACAACCAGCATAAGAATCCGTTTTGTCTAAGATAATAAGATCAAGCAATGAAAATGAGATTGTGACTGGTGCTACAGCAGTTCCGTGTCTGACATATGTTAATATTTTTGCATTAGTATTGCTAAGAGCCTATGTAGCTTTAGGAGTGAGTGATAAAAGAAAGTTGTTTGTATATGGAAATATTTAATATCAGTTCATCGTACCATCATCTGACATTGAGAAGTTTATCTAGCTTGTGGTTTAAAAATTTGCAGATGCAGAGATGTTCAGGCAGAATCATCACTGATGGTGTCTTGACTAGTCTCAGTTTGGAAGTAAACTGCTTGGTTTTACATGGTACAGACCCCAGGGGCAAATCTAGAACGTTCAGTAGGGTTTTAAGGGTAGATGAAGAGAACCTATCTCTTTAGCTCATATATTCATAAAATAATATTTGCTATTAGGATGAGGAAAATGAGGTTAAAAAGCACATTTCAGTGAAAAATGGAATGAACTTTATCAACCAAATGGATATTTTTTTTCTAATATTAGATCTAGAAGACAATTAAGGGATAATAAGGTAGAGTTCTTTCCCATCGAGTAACACAAGCATTTCCTTTTCCTCTCAGCTACAGCAGGTTAGGTATATATTGAAAGGTGTAGCTGTTCTTTTGGCAGAAAATACGAGTGACACTGTCACAGCTGTCAGCTGTTTGTGAAAATTGCGTGCTCATTGCATGGCTGTTTTCCTGACTTTTCCATTGCAGTTGTCATTATTCATTGTTTGTGTTAATGGATCCTTGAATTTTTCTACCTATTACTTTAGGACAAGTGAAACAAATCATAGAATCCCAGCCTGGTTTATGTTGGAAGGGACCTTAAAGCTCATTCAATTCCAACCCCTGCCACGAGCAGGGACACCTTCCACTGGAGCAGGGTGCTCCAAGCCCCTGTGTCCCACCTGGCCTTGAATACTGCCAGGGATGGGGCAGCCACAGCTTCTCTGAGCACTCTGTGCCAGTGTCCCAACACCCTCCCAGGGAAGAACTTGTGCCTAATATCTAACCTGAACATCCCCTGTTTTGAACTCATTATCCCATGTTCTATCACTACAATCTCTGACGGATGCTCTTGTAATATTCTCCTAATTCTGATTTTAGTGTGGAGTCAACAGTGTAACTAAGAACTGAGCAGGAAGTAGGCAGTTTTGATTTTTGTTATTGTTTTTCTCATCCATTTATTTCCTGAACAAAACTTTAGATGCTTTTTGAAGTAAGTTAATCTCAACCACTGTTTATGACTGCCTTTAGTTACAGCTCCCATTTGTTGCTTTAAGTGGGTGGCTTGTGTGAAAAGACAGCTGTGTATTTTTAACCTGAACTATCCTTTTATGCAAGAATTGAACATTTGCTTCTGATCTTTTATAAATACTAATGTGTCTATATCTGAATAATTCATGTAGTCATAAATGAAACAGCTAGTGGAATGAGTGGCTTCTGTTCCACAAAGGATCTTGGTAACTGTATCATATTATACTATGAATGTATTTCCCTGCTTTTTCACTCTACTGTTTTCTTTCTAGGTGATTGGCTTGTTGGATGTGTTCACCCCTGCCAAGTCTCTAGAAGAATTCAATGATGTGTAGGTAACTTCTCTGAAAACTGCAACAAAACATTTTTTGTGTTTTCCTTGCATTTCCCAGATAGAATCATAGAATAGTCAGGGTTGGAAAGGACCTTAAGGTCATCTCGTTCCAACCCACCTGCCAGGAGCAGGGACACCTCCCACTAAACCATGGCACCCAGGGCTCTGTCCAGTCTGGCCTTGAACACCGCCAGGGATGGAGCATTCACAACTTCCCTGGGCAACCCATTCCAGTGCCTTAGCACCCTTACAGTAAAGAGCTTCCTCCTTATATCCAATCTAACCTTCCCCTGTTTAAGTTTGAACTGTTACCCCTTGTGCTGTCACTACAGTCCCTAATGAAGAGTCCTTCCCCAGCATCCTTAGAGCCCCCTTTCAGATGCTGGAAGGCTGCTCTGAGCTCTCCAAGCAACCTTCTCTTCTCCAGGCTGAACAGCCCCAACTTTCTCATCCTATCTTCATATAGGAGGTGCTCCAGTCCCTGATCATCCTCGTGGCCTCCTCTGGA
>JAOEHX010053699.1:0-14206 GCA_025448015.1 Bolborhynchus lineola | reverse complement strand
AGCTTTTCCTCTTTCCCAGTTTCAGAGTACCCTGGCAGCCAAAAAGGGCCCCTACAAAGCCTTTCTTCACCCCCAGCATGGCCACCTTGGCTTCTCTTCACTCCCCAACAGGAGCTGCTGCAGCAAGATCATAAATCAGGGATTTCTTATTGATTCAACAGGACCATAAATCTTATCTTCCACAGCAGGCCTGTGTCAACATCCCTCTATAATCAGTCAACAGAGGCAGCAGAGGAGCAATAGATCCTTGGGATGAAAACCTTCTGAACTTTTTGTAAGAGAGTAACACAGTGGAACCCAACTATACTTCAGTATTGTATTCTGCTTAAAGAAATTAAAACATCTCCAACTCATCGAAGTATCTCTGTGCCTTCTGCCTTTACTCCAGGTATACCCTGGAGTACCATGCATACTTCTTTTTTTTTTTTTTTTAATTTTACCACTAGTATTTCCAAACAACCCTATTGTAACAAGATTACTTCTTGGAATAAAAGAGCTCTTTAATTTCCAGTCTTTTCTGGTTATAGAATGACTGACAGTACACAGAACTTGATGTTTAATACGAACAATCCAAGGCTGCGGTCACACATACTTGTAAAATAATATAGAAAGTTACTTTGACTGTAAGGCATTCTAGTAAATATTTAAACTGTCAAACACAGTCCTTGGAATAGTAGATGTTGCTTGTTTGAAGAAGTCACTTTAATTTTATAAGCACTGTACAAAATTTTCCACTGCTTGTAAAACCCTCCATAAAAGTTGCTCTGTAATTTATACTGTAATACCTGCAAAAAAGGTCAAGGTTTTTCTCCTTTTGCAGACTACTATATTAGAATATTCAAGAAAGACTAAGTGTAAATGTGAAAGCTCTGAGTACAACTCAACTGTAAAGCTCAAAGAAATGTAAATCAATTTAATTCCAATGTAAATAATGCATCAAATATTCTACTCTAAATATAAATCACAGAAAACAAGCCCATGATGATAAAATTCATGGAACACCAAGTTGCATATCAATACAAATGCAAATGCATTGTGTTAATAATGCAGAATTAAACAAACTTATCAGAAATAGAAGCAGACTTACTCTGGTGGGCGAGGACCACGAGTAGCCCGTGTATCTGGTCTCCAGCCCTAAAAGAAAGGCACATTAACTATATACCTGTGGGGATCAGGATTAAAATACATAGCTCTCTCTTCCAACTTCCCCTGGAATATTTAAAACCAATGCTTCAAAGTATCTGACATATTTAACTGAGGTCCTACTAACAAAAGGACAAACCAAAAATTTTCCATTGAAAGTTGATTCTTATGCACCACAAGACTAAAAGATTGAATATTCATCATGACAGAAAGACTTCCAGCCATTAAGAATCCAGATATCATCCACATCAGCTATTAATAATGCATTTAAAATAACCTATGTTCCTAAGGCTTTGTACAATCATTACTCACGAGGTTTTACGTCACTTTGTCCTTGCCAGCTGGGAACCAAACTCCTCAGTCAAACCTTAAATCAAAACCACAATACCAACAGCCAGCTGGCTCACAAAGAGCTAGCTCAGATCTGAAAGAAGTTCTCATGTCTGGTTATCACCCTAGTTTTAGAATGGCAGCACATGATGGTGACTAGGCAGCTTCTGTATTCACACTGTTTATTTTGCATGGCTGTGTACCACATCACTCTCCAAACTGAAATAAGCAAGAGCAGGGGAAAAGACAAGCCAAAGCTTCATCTTCTCCACTATAACTTTCTACAGAGGAGACAACAGCAAATCCCTAAGGAAGACTGACTGACTTGGGCAAACATACACTAACAATTCCCCTAGCTGGCCTCCCAGTCTGAAGGGAAAAAAGAAATGTGGTTCAGGCATATTCTGAATCAGGGCCATTATCTTTATTTTCAAACTCTTCAGCTCAGAGATCTCAGCATCATAGTCTGAAATGAGCAGATGTCCTATTTCCAGTGGTTCCCTAAGTCCTTTCATTATTTGAGAGCAGTCACAACTCCTTTCTTGCCTCACACCCTTGTAAACCCGGTCCTAAAAAAGAAGTTGACAGTTCAGCAACATTACCCTCTAGTGCCTTCAAAACAGGGGATTTAAAAACAAGTTTCTCTCCAGTAAAGTCGCGCATAAAAAATATCCCCACCTTGTGGTCAAGTACGTAAAAAGCCCTTAAGAGATCTAATACAAGACTAAAAGCAATGCCTTAAATCACGTACGTATTTTTTTTGTACCATTTCAACTGTGATAAGATAAATAACATACCACATTCTAGATGATAAAGTCTTAGTGCAATTCCTTTTCCAGAATTCATCAAATCAGGAAGAAAGCAAACAAAAATCATCCTGGACTGTCCAAACTCACAGGGTCAAGCACACAGTTTCTATCTAATTTTTATCTATGATTTCTTTTTGCAAGTTACCAAGAATTGCATGGACTGGGGAGTCTAAATTCGGAAACTGAGGAAGGAGGCATGAAAAATAAGACTTTTGGGATGAGAGATTAGAGAAAAACAGACATTTCTTTTACTACCTACACCAAATGCCTCAAAAGGTTCTTGTCCTTCACAGGTATTTCATTCTTTAAAGACTGGTTAAGAGGTAACACTATAACGTTGATGTGACATCATTTACAAAAGCTCCTTTTTCATTCTAAAACAAACATAAATATACATAAAAGGAAAAGGGCAACTTGGCAGTCAGACTCCAAGAATTCCTAATGGGGTCACCCAGCAAATAAGGAAGTTAAATGGGTGCTTGGGGGCTGAAGGAAGATTACCAATTAACTTTACTTCAGGGGCATAAGGTACACACTATCTGTGAGAAAAATCAACTGTTACTAACAATATTTATCTTGGCTTAAATAAAAACAGTGGCCCTAAGAATCCAAGATCACATTCAGGCTTTCAAGTTAGCCTGAAAGCTTCTGCTATAGTGACCTTGTGAGGTTAAGATGTACTTCAAAACACAGACTATCAGGAATACCTGGAAAACAAAATTCCCCTTCAGACAGAATGCAGAGCACTGGGATTCATTTTACACATCAATCTGAAATCATGCCTTTTGTAATTACGTTTTGGGGGTTGCTTTACTTTATTGCTGTCTTGTAAAATAAAACCAGATGAACCTGTTGCCAATGTCACCAATGGCCTGAGATAGCACACAGTACAGGATCAAGCCTCTGTTGCTCTAAATTGGACGCATTAGTTTGTTCATATCCAGTCAAGCACCCAGAATATCAGTTTTTTGTAGGGCAGCTGTTTTAATTGGCAATTCTCACCTTTATTTGAGAAGCTGTCATGACAAAGTATCATTTCTTTACAAAAGTTAATTTCTTTAAAAGCTTCCTTCCCCACAGGATGCCCTATAGCATCAAACTAAGAACCTTCTGAAGTATGATTAAAATATTTGTTAAGATGTCAAATAAAAGAAGGAAAACAGCCACAAGCCTTCTGTTAACACACCTGATATTTCTTCCCCCTTGTTGACAGCTGAGCCTGCCTTCGAGGGGATGCAGCAATTCCTTTAACTTCCAAATCCATTCAAAGTCAATGAACACCTTCAGAATAAACTGAAAAGCAGAAAAGGCTATTGAGAAAATAGTTATATAAGTACTTCTGAAAAAAAAAAAAAAAAAAAAAAAAAAAAAAAAAAACAAACAAAAACCAAAAAAAAAAACCAAAAAACATTATCACAATAGAAAGAACAGGTCTATCACCAATGATTTGGGTGATGTCTTTGTTAAGCCATGAAACATTGCTGGCTTTCCTCTCACCACCTCTTACCTTCAGTCTTTCCTTACTAATGCTTAACCAGATTCCTGTTCAAATTAACATCTTTGCGCTGTTTAACTCCCTCTTTCCCTTACCCTTTTTGATAACTTCCCATACCAGCAGTCCTAACTTGTGACAACATCAAACCTCCTCCACTCTTCACTGACAGCTGCTGCCTGGCTCTCAGATGCACTGTGCATTTTCAGGTATTTTCAGGAAGAGGTAAGGGTCCTCCTGGAGCCTCCAAGAGCTCGAAGCAACATTTTATCAGTGCGCCATCTCTCACTCAGATGGTTTCTCCTTGCACCCAGACAATTTTGAACCCAAAATCATTTACCTCCTAGAAACCAGACACTCCGTCTTCAAGTCACCACCCACAAACCACATTTTGTGACCACATTTCTACTTACTGAGCAGGTTTACCTCCCAAGAATCCTTTCCTTTAGCAAGCCAAAGGGCCTACTTGGACCGGGGATAGCCAACCAGACGGCCTTCCATAAACCCCCTTTCTCAGGGCACCTAAAACCAGGAGCAGATGACTTCTCACGACCTCCCAGCGAAAGGCAGTATCCTCCCAGCTGAAGGCACAGGGAGCGTTGCAGAGCTAAACGGTCAACGCGCTGAAGTAACTTTACCACAAACAGCACTGTACGAGCCAGCTATAGGGAAGCCGGGCACTCCCCCGAGAGCGCACCCGGGCCCGACGAAGCGGAGACCCGGGGCGCTGCCGGGACAGGGACAGGGGCAGGGCCGGGTCCAGCGGAGGTCTCACCGCAGGGCCGCGCGGGGCGGATGGGAAGGGCCCGCCCCACGCCCGAGCGCCTCCATGGTAACGGCGCCCCACCACGCACCCCCCCGGACCTCCTGTCGCGTTGCAGCAGCCCCCCCCGCAGGGCAGCCCGGGTACCGCGGCACGGAGGGGCCCGTCCCGGCCGGGTTTAAC
Source organism: Bolborhynchus lineola (assembly GCA_025448015.1). Taxonomy (NCBI): domain Eukaryota; kingdom Metazoa; phylum Chordata; class Aves; order Psittaciformes; family Psittacidae; genus Bolborhynchus; species Bolborhynchus lineola. The sequence goes on along the minus strand of JAOEHX010053699.1, from coordinate 9,486 downwards.
ACCCAAGTGCCGCAAGACAGGGTCCCAGCTGAGCTGTGGGGCGGACGGCCAGCAGCGCTCCCGAGGAAATGCCGAGCCCCAGCAACCCTCCAGCGCACACCGGCCGTGCCCCGGCGGGCGGCGCTCCGCAGCCCCCGCCAGGGAGGCTGAGCCCTTGGACGCTGCACAGGTCCGTGTGCCCCGCAGACCCAGGCAGCTGAAAGCAAGTATTTCGAAAGAGCAGCAAAAGTGCTCACGGTGAACGGCTGCAGCCCTGGGTCAGAAATCCAGCCATTACTCCAAAGTAGCTTGAGGCCTCATAGGCAAGGGCTTCCAGTAGCAGCAACATAATTCTGTCCAATTTCATCCATTCTGTCTTGGGGGAAACTATCACCTCTGGAGAAACCCCAGATTTCTGGTTAATCAGTTTTCCAAAGTTAGTTTTGCAGTAAGTGAGATGTTGCCTAATACATTGATGCTAATGATGTATTTCTGGATAGTTACTTCCAAGCCCATGTGATCTATTTGTAGAACCAGTGATGTACCATGTTTCTACATCTGAACAAGCATTTCATTACATTTCAGTGAGTCATACAGTAACAGGTTTAGTCCATTTCCTATATAAAAACAAATCCATGTTATTTTCCTTTAAGAATAAAGATGGCAAGGGTTCAGGCATTGCAACTGGCCTACTTAAAAACTATACAATTGTAAACCAGAAAACGTAAAAGTATGGTGCAGTCAGGCCTACCTCTAACGTACTTCCTGCCACTGAAGGATGGCGGTTCCATGGGCGTGTATACTAAGTGAACAAGAAGTAAGTAGAAAATAAAGGTATGGACAAAAATTATTCTGGCAAAAGAAATAAAGTTTTTTTTTTCTTAAAATTTGCCTTAAAAAGCCACTATTAAGCTGGCATCATGAATTGAAAAATGAACCTCCACAGCCACACAGGCATGGAATGGTAATCGCAATGCATCTGTTCCTCAGAATGCTATTCGAAGAAAAAGTGTATTGCAACGAATCAGAAGGCCAGGTTCTATTATGTTAAAATAAATATGAAACAGGGATATAGTACTAATGGGCACCAAGCAATTATGAGGCAGCTGCAAAGTTTAACCAGTGACAGGTGGGGAACAGATTAAGTAATCCAGTGTAATTATTAAAGCTCAAACTCACATACAAAACTATACATAATTCATGAAGAGATGGCAAACTCAAGACATAATTATTTCTAAATAGTGTCTGTGGCTAGGTTTCTCTGTCAAAATAAAGAAACTTGACTATGAATGCACTTCTAAGACTTACTGCTAACTGCTTTTTATACCTGCTTCAGAGAAAGTTTTCCACAAAGAGCTGAATTCATCAGTCGATGCTCTTTAATGAACTCAAGGAAGTCACTTGGCAACATGCTTGTTAGTTACAAAACATTTATGAAACATCTACTCTTTATAGTCTTAACTACAAGACATTCTGATATTTCAGTGAAGCATCAGATATAGTTACAGTGCATTATATACAAAGTACAGAAATATTTTTTACAGGAAAAAAAATAAATAGAAAAACATATGTAAACATCCTGAGTAAAATTCTGCTGCCACTGAAGTCAGTTACAGAACTGTCATAGACAGGAGCACAGGCAGTATTTCACACCCTTTTTAAAGCATACAGCGGCACACATAAACTCCATTCAAAACAGTTTAAAGTGCATACAACATTATAGGAAAAAAATAATTCATAAGCCTTTGAAAATTTTATATGTGCAGATTTCATTCATATCTATTACGCCTCCGCAATCCCATCTCTTCCGATGCAATGTTCATTATTTCTTGGTCTTCTACCACATCTTGCTCAAACTGATGTTCTTCACACTCATCACGTAATTCATGCTCTTCTATTCTTTCATCATTATCAATATACTCCAGTAAATCTTCATTACTGTCATCATCTCTGTCATCCATTTCTTTCTCTTGAGAATGTTCAGCAAATGACTGAATGAGATCTTCAAGTTTCTCATTACAAATGTGGCCAAGATCTTAAAAAAAAAAAAAAAAAAAAAAAAATTTGAAAAGAAAGTTTAAATTACCAAAAAGGCTCCAAATTTTAGCTTCAGTTTAGAAGTAGCATTTTTTCATCCTCTCCCTCTTTTATTAAGACTCAACTAACGCAAAAATTCCCTAAATTTCTAGTGAGCTGTTCTTAACATTTAAGATTTGTTTTGGACTGCTATGAACCTCCTGAAAGTCTTCAGTTGAAAGCAACACAAAATTTATTGTTTTGTATATTGTGCAGCCTCAGAGGTCCCCACGTGGGAATCCTCAGACTAAAGTTAGTCCAGTACTAACAGACTGCTTAGGAACTCCTGTTTAAGAAGCCCATTTTAACAAAGCAGAACATGACTGTGTGGTCTACCCTCGTGTGATGTACGTTCTTAAACAGGTGCAATGCACCTCTTCTTAGAAAAAGTTATGACGCATCCAGACACACCTCCAACAGGAACAATGACCCTCCTCCAGAATAAAATTAATTTCACACACATTACCTAACATCCAAGAGCAGAACATTACTATAGTAAGACCCTATACTTAAAGGAACTCTATATTTAAAGGAATAAACTATAGTTTATTCCTTTAAAATATAGTTGACTATCCTGCCAGAAATCAAAGTACCTTTCATTGTGTTTTCTGATTTATCCAATCCACTTTCTTTCATCAGACGTCTAATTGATTGGAGCTGTGTCATTATTTCATCCTTCTGCTCACAAGCTAAAGCATTAACACTAGGGAAAAAAAAAGACAGATGTCAGCAGCTGAAAGACTACCTTGGGAAGTGAGCACTTGATAATAATGTACACGACTGCAATAGTTCTGTTTGTGGATAAATACCATAGTTGAGTTAGAAACACATTTAGGTCAACATTTTCTTTGAGGACTGTCTCTTGAGAACTGTGGAGCCCATCACATATGTCTACAGAATAATCTAGTCACTGAATTCTAACATTGGAGACCCAGTGGCTAAGATTGAGTAACGACTACTGAAAGGAACAATTCTCTGAAGTAATTTTATCTTTAGTACAACAATGCCTAATGCAGAACTTCACAGTTTAGAGGCATTTCTCATTTATTTCAGATTTTGTTTACTCTCTCTTCTCCCCATCACTACCTTAAATCTGTAATGCAAATTTCTCAGTGTATTTGCTGCTTAACAGTTTCAGCACATAGTAAGTTCAGAAATACACTAAAGAAATAATAATGAAATCTTGCATGTTTTTAACTAGGCTCTGTGAAGGATGTCAGTCTACACAAAATGAACTGCACGGATATTTTCATTTCTAGTACTTAGGTAACGCCCTAGCTTCTTAAGAAAAAAACTTTGGTAAAAATACAAGAAGGTTCTATTACTTACTCACTTAATATACTACAACAGGGAAGCTTTATTTCTCCAAAACACACAGTAACTTCACAGGTCCATTTCAAAACAGAAATAAGCAGCTACCCCTTGATCATTAGTTTTGTTTTCTAATTACAGCAGAAGGAAAAAACTCTTTCTGCTACCAGAAATCTAATTTCTGCAAGGGCTTTCAAGTGCTTCTGAGCTTAAGCATTTTTTCCGTATTAATCTTTTTGGTCAATATTAAAATTTAACTTGTTAAGCCACAATAACATGCTAAGTCTGAGCTTTTGCACTTGTATTTGGTGAACAAGAAACAGGAGGTGACTGCAGAAAAGATCACAAATTGCAGAAGAGCTATTACCTGCAAAAGGCCACAGAGACAGTAAGTAATTAAAGAAGGTTCTTGAACACTATTCCTTACCTATATATAAGGAACATTTTAAGAACTCTTTGTTAACATTTTAGAGAATTTCAATTAACATAAAACAATACTAAATGAGATGTTTAGAAACACTCACCAGTTTGACAGTGGATCCAACTGAGTCAATAAAGAATTTAGCATTTTCTCTGTCTGTGCTAGATGCTGCTCCAGCTCTAAAAGCTGATGCTCTACCAAAACACAAAGGAAAAAAAAAAAAAGGGAAGAGTAGGGAGAGCAGGAAAGGGAACATTGTGAGAAATCTATTTACAATACCAGAAGGATATTAATTTGTATTTTCAGTTGGGCAGGTTAAAAACCAGGATTTTTTCCTCTATAAAATTCTACAATATGAAAAAGGAATAGCTGTGCTAAGAACAGAAGTTTTACTATGTCCCTCTTATCAAATAACCTGTCTCCAACAGTGCCTAAACAGAGGCCACATTGGTAGAAACTGAGCAAGAATGTGGCTGTCACCTTCCCAGCCTCAGATATATACAATTTCAAGACTTCATGGGGTTTAAGTACATATTTATACTTAATATACTATCATGAATTTGCCCACTCACACATCACAAATATATTCAACACAATGCACTTGAGTCAAGAGGATTAACTCATCCTACAGTACTGTTAATGAATTGAGAAGAATGCAACACACAGGGATGGTGAGCGGGCAGCACAGCAAATCACTGCTGAACCTGATTACAGGTCCAGTATTCAGAGACACCAAAAGAGGTTGACAGTTGTTTAATTAACTAAATATGTGTCAACACAAGGGGCAAAAAAGTATGAAGTATGAAAACTGCTCAACTTTGATGGGTCATAATTTTTTCTCCAAAGAAAAGCCCACCTCTTGGCATATGCATAATAGACTGAACCAGTCATTAGTACTTTCTCTATAATGAAGAAAAAGATTATACCATTTATTCTGTCTCTTTTATAAACATTTTATGTTTTTGACAGGTCTTTAATCCGGCCTAGAAGTTTAATAGTCTGTAACTGTTTACCCATACTGTTCCACTACCGACACAGCTCAATTCTAAAGCAGATCATTATATCCCTTTTAAATACCCTATTAATCTAAAGATTATTATATCCTATTTAAACATCCTATTCTACTAAAGAAAACCAAACAGGTCTTCAGTCAGAAAATCATCAGACATCAAAAAGCAGAGAATCATACTCTACCACTATACTGTTTCAAAGCATATTACCACCTGGAGTATTCAAATACACCTCTAACAAGTGTTTCAAGTACAAAGACTAACCGTCTTTTTTTGTAGGTTCCTAGCTGCACTCAAGTAACTTAAAAGACTGTTCTCATTTAGCCAAACTGCCATCAGTGAAAACATGTAGCTTTGTTCCAGCAGGAAATATGCAATCTGAATGAGTATCTTACCTGTTTCCTTTGCCTTGTCTTCTGTACTTTTTTCTTTTTTGGAGAGACTTTCTTCATGTGACTTCATCTTTAATAAATAAAATCATGTTAAAAACACTTCATCACTATTTGTGTAATAAAATAAAAAGGCATTTAGAAATTTACTGAAGCTAATAGCAATCATAAAAATCTGCTCCATTACTGAAACTCTTTTCAGCTGTGCCTTCTTTGTATCTTAAACGAATACTTCTGATTTTAAGCAATGGCAACCTGACTGACAAAAGCTGTAAAAGAAAGCGACTGCTATATCAAATCCAGTTTTCAAAAACGAACAGAAGGAATCTTCTAAGATACTGGATCCCGTCTCCTACCATTAACTAAGAGCTAAAACTTTCTTCTTCAAGTAATGAAGATGCAATTATATTTACATTTCAATCCCACAAACTCAAGTGTAAAGAGTTGTAACACCCAAAGTATTGTTTTTATTATGTTTAAATCTTATTTACAACCTAATTAGATTTATTTTTAAAACCAAACTGGTCAGCCCCCATGTTCATTTTCCTAAGCTGTGTGTGATATTTTTCTCATATAGATTATATGAAACAACTATGGAAATTAAGATGCTGTCTCCTGCTCTGTTCAGGCTGGGGTTTTTTTTTCTCCTGAAGGCAAGCAACAGTATTCCAGGTGCCCTCTAAGCATTCCAAGTGCTGTAATATCTCTTACTATAAATAATACATATCAAGACTTTTTTTTTAAGAAACAACTGATCATGTTTTCTCCTTCTTTTGATTTACAAATGGTAGCCAAAGGATCACATTTCATGGATAAAAGTCTATGTTGTAGCTGCATGACCACATGAGAAATTCAAATAAAATGTCAAGTTATATAAAAGGTCAAGTCTACTGTTTTTCTAATTGCTAATGTAAGACTATCATTCTGCAAGAATCATCCATCTGTCCACCTCATTCCCATACTTAATATCATTCTGAAGACTGAAAAGGAAATGAAATACTGATGAGGCTTAAATTACAGCCTCAGGTAACAGCACTGTAGATTCTCAGATTCTTATCTGGGTGGGAGGGAGGTAAGAGTCTCACCTTGTTTAAATTACTTGTGGAAGTCAGTCAGAAGCTTTTACAAGGAAGAATCAAAAATTATGAAATTTTAACTCTGGAGCTCACAGTCAAAGTCAAACTGAGCAAGAAGAGGTTTATTGACAACAATATACATGGGCTCAGAATTGAGGAGGGGCAGAGAGAGGCACAAAACAAACCCAACAAGTTATATTTCCTTCCAATTTCAGTAATTTAATGCTTTTCTTACCTTAAGAAATTTGTATGCTGCAAACACTCCCACTCCAAGCGCATACAATGGCATGAGGGTGAATGCTAACTCTCTACCATTTCCTCTTGTTCTCTCACTTTTTATCTCTTTTTCCATTGCATTTCTCATCTGTTGAATGCTCTGGTAAGTATTACTGTCAGAATTTCCTGGATTCCGGTGAGCTTGATAAACTGTCTGAGGACTACCTTAAAAGTTAAATTGAAAGAAAGAAAACAAAGTAAGAATGGAAATTAAGACTGCATTAGTTTCACAACTGAAATTTAAGTGTTTTCTTCTTACGTGACTTTGTTCATCAGTCCACTAAGATGGGCACCCCTGCATCCAAATAAAAACTACCAAAACCAAAAAATTAAAAATCACTCTTTCATGAATTGTATGCAAACTTAAAACTAGTTTCTGTGTTTCTTTAAGATGTAAGTTTTAAGCTTCTTCACAGCAATACTGGCTAACCTACAGCAACCCGCAGGAAAGTAGGTCTTACAAGAAACACCTTAAATCTTGAAACTATACTCACAAAAACTGTTGATAATGCTGAGCATAGTTACAAATTAGTATTTTTCCTCTGTAGCAAAGGAGTTAAGTACAAACTGAATTATTGTTTTGTTGAAATACACATGCTGTGTGATGATTTTGTTACCTTGACAGTAAATTCAGTGTTAGCTGGATATTCCCACAGGCTTATTAGCACTGTACCTCTACAAATCAAATATTTAGCAGGAGATTACACAATAGCAAAGAGATGCAGCCTTGGAAGTCTCAAGTATTTTTGCATGTGATTTGCCCAAGAGAACAGGGAGCAGATAAAAGAACAGCCAATGTCATTGTTCAACTTAGGCATTAGGTTATTTGTAATAAAATCTGGGGTTCATGGACCATGCACATGAGAAACAGCGCTATCAGCTAAAGAATGCAGATGCTTGCAGAGACAGACAGCAGGTGACTGGAGGAGCGGTGAAGTTTTACACTGCTGTCTCAGCTGACTGCCTAGATTTATACTTTCAAATCCCTTTGAACATTTAGTTCATCATTATTTATCAGAACTGGGTATGGCTAAAACAAGATTCACATTTTATAAAAACTCCCAAACGAAAGACCATTATGCAAATCACTCCCTGTCACTGAATACTGACACAGTGGCATTTCAACAATTTACAGCAGCATAACTGAAGGGTGCAAGAGACAGCCACAATCACGTAGAGAAAAAAATTAATATAAGTTATAACTCCCAGGGAAATAACTCTTTCTTTAGTTACATCATCTTCCAAATACAAGAGAAAAAGGATTCTAATTGTGCTAACCTAAGCTGCTACTCTGTGATGAGAGCTCAAATACTGTTTCAGAATTGTCTAACATGATTTAGCCAAAAAAGTTTTTTAGAGTTACAGGAAAGACCCTGACTGTAGCGACGTTTACTCGATAGCAAACTGATGGTAAACTGATGCTCTGCAGTCAAGCCGTGCCAGGTATCACTGCAAGTTCTTCTACATGTAATTGATCAGTCTGCAACATGCCCATTTGGAGATTTTCTATTTGCATGTTTGCTCAGTGGAACTGGAAACAGAAACTGGACAGTTACACAAGAAATTAAAGGTCCTACCTGATACAAGCAGAACTCCAGCTACCTTAATCATTTAATGCAAGTTCAGGCAGACATTCTCCTTTCAACACAAGAAGGTTTAGACTTACTACAAATGCACTAATCTGGAAATCCCATTTTAACAGTTTTCCTCCTCAGAATGTTTTCTACTGATTACTCGTCTTAAGTTTGCACTCACTCATTTTTTTCTTACTTTCAGTTCTATTTGTTTTTAATGTAAATAAAATTTACTGAAATACTTAAAAATATGGTAAAAAAAATTCTACAAGTCATACAGTAAGAATGTAGATATAGGAAACACCTTCCTGGCACTGAAGAAACAGCAGTTACTGACCAAACAGGAGAAAAGAACCACCCAGGCAGGTGAGGACACCAGATCTGCCTGAACCCTATTTTATGCAGTGCTGGTCCAATACACAGGTAGAATCAGCACCACGTTAAGTGCTGCCTTTTTGTGAGGCTTGGGTTTAAAACGATTTCTAGGAAATGACAGCTACCATATAGATTAAACATAATGAAGCAAAACAGGCCAGACTAGAGCTTAGGAAGCACAGTTTGACATCAGCTGGGAAGAATGTGGTAGCAGCTCAGGCTTCACTTTTTCTGCCTCCCAGGAAAACACATAGACACATAACTTGGAGGATTACAGCAGCTATTTATCCCTTACAATGCCTTGGAAGTTATTATCACCTTGGAAGGTATTATCAAGAAATCACAGAGCCACCTTAAGAAAGCAGGCATTTTGTTATTTGAGTGAAAGCAGACCTTTGGACCTTAAGCTAAATCCTCAGCTGACATACAGTGACATAGTTTAACACACATTTATACCGCTCAGGCTTTAACAAGAAACAAGCTCTGTAGTCTGTTCAGTGAAACTTTTTCTAAATAAGCATCTTCGACTCTTTCCAACATATTACAGGTCAAATTTCACACGATGTATGCTAATACTTACTGACAGTAACGCTCGGCCTCCTTACTGCACTTCTAACATGCGCAGTGGATTTCCTCCTCTGACACCTCACAGCTACTCCGCTGTCGGAGGAACCAAGTGGCGCCCTGCAGGCGCTATTCCTTACACAGCCACGCTGAGATACGCTTCCCATAACACGGTGTTATGAGTCATTTTCTTAGGACGACACAGATAATAACCAGAACTGTCATGAACTAGAGAAGCAGAACACAAGGTGGGTGGCGAAGAGGGGGAGGGACTCAGGCCAGCTCGGAGCCGGCTGACAAGGCCGGTCCCTTCACAGCCAGTGTAAATGACCAAGCGGCTCCCGTCGGGCAAGGGCATAGCCCTCTCCGCTCCCGGGGACCACGCTCCCGAGCCAAGGGCCGGCTCCGAGCAGCCGGCAGTGGCCCCAGCTATCC
>JAOEHX010053695.1:0-26668 GCA_025448015.1 Bolborhynchus lineola | reverse complement strand
GTTCATTCACTTCCCCCTCCTAAAAGACCTGTCGTGGTTTCAGCCGTAAAACAAGCAGTTTGTTCACTCACTTCCCCAAAACTCCAAACAGGGGGGGGGGGGGAAACGCTCAGGAACACACCCCCACACTCTCACACCCCCTCCCCACTCTGCCGACAAACAGCTACGAACCGAGGAAGGTCCCGCAGAGCTTCATCCTTGCCGGGAGGCGGCGGGAGCGGGGCCGCCACCGCGGGGTTACTCCATCCGCCCTGGGAAAAGTTGCGTCCGGAGCAAAAACTTATGTGCAGCGGCGGCCAATGGGACCTCGCCGCAAAATCACTGCGGCGCACTCGGCGGCCAATCCGCGGAGGCCCCGCATAATGGCTCTGGGGTGTGTGTATGTTTTACCCCCCTCCCCGCCATCCCCCCTGTATGGGCAGCGAAGGGGGGGAAGCTGGGGAAGGGTACCCACCCTGACTAGTGCGAAGGGCTCAGTGCCCCATTTCTGCCTTTCATTGACAGAGAGGTGAAGTGATAACTTGCACATCCTGGAGGGGTTAGGACCCCCTGTCCAGGCAAAGCAGCCCCAGGGAGCCTGATCTACATCGACTTTGTCATTGAGACCCCAAAACACAGTCTATGTTCTCGTGGAGTGAGGATCCTCCTCAGCTGACCGTGTGGCTCTGAGCAGCCAGAGGTCAGAACACTGGACCTCTCACACACAAACATCTGCTTAGAAACACACAAGTCCAATTATAGCCACACATTTGAGGCTTTGGTTGAGTCCAGGGTGCATGGGGAAAGGAAAAGGGGAATTGGTTCTGGGGGAGATCTGAAATGGAAGAGGATGTCCCTCTGCCTCAAAGGACAGATGGCAACATTGGACTGAACTGATCCCAGCTGGAGAAAACTGGCTACAGGCCAGTGAAGAACACTTTCGCTGGCCTTCCAGATGGAAAATCAGGGAAATAATTACCAGGAAATAACAATAATAATAATAATAATAATAATAGAAAAGTAACCAAGATTGTGATGAACATGTATGATAGCACTGAACTTTGTTACCCCGTTGACAAAGCACCCTCCTAGGTTGTGTGACCCGCTGTGCTCTGCTCATTGCCTTGGATAAAACCAAGCCCAGCTCTTTCTGTGGTCAGCCCTGCCCTGCAGAGAGAGGAAAGTGCCCTTTCTAAAAGTAAGGGAGAGGAGGGATTTCCTGGCAAAAAGCTGGATCATCAGTGTCAAACTCAGCATTGTGACCTGGGTGGGCAAATAAATGTATTTGCAGGGAGAAAGCCCACCCAAGCCTCAGCTCGGGTAGTTTGGGAAAGGGGGAAAGCCTGTGCTTGGAGGGATAGGTGGCACCAATAATAAGGAGCCCAGAACAAAGCTGATATTAACTAAGGAGAGTTGAAAGCAATTTATCTCAGCAGGACAAGCCTGTATATTTGGAGGGTTTATTACCTTATAAACATAACGGGGGATGCAGTTGGAATAAAAGTCAGCAAAGAATGTAGAATAAGAGGCTAATTCACTCTTTGGTGCAAGATCCAGAACTCTGTGTTGAATGCATCCAATTCCTTAACCCAGATTTCTTTGAAGGCAGAGAGCTGGAAGAGGGACTGGGGAGGAACAGCTTGGCTGAGCTGGGATAGAGGGTGGGGGATATCAAAGTGCACCTTCTCTTCTGCACATCCATCACAGTCTTCTGCTGGTGTCAATAATGTCAAAGAAAATAATACATGTGATCATCATTGGATTTAATTGAAAGTCAGGAAGTGGAGCCAAATTAAAAGTGTAACTGTGGAATATGTGGGCCTCTGCTCTTAGAAGGGCCTGGATAAGCCATGCTTACTTCAGCTAGATCATCCAGGCTGGATATGGCTCAGGAGAGGAGCTGAAGCTGGCCCCGTGTACAGCTACATCTGCCTGCAGAGGTCTCCCAGCAGAAGGGGGTGTGAGACAGCCTGTTTGGGGACTGGCACCTCTTCCGTCTTTGAATTAACAACTCTGTCATTGCAGAATATTCTGTGCTTTATTGTCCCTTCAATCCCCACCTTGGAAGATGAGAGGTGACATTGCAGAGAGCTCTGCGCTTGGAAAATGACTTTCAGAATGGCGTTCTGGCAATTTGAAACTTTCACTCTCTTATCTTCAGCCTCTTGGGGCTTTAATGGGAGACAGCAAAGTGCATCTTCCTCCTCCCCTCTTTTCTTTTCCTCCACTGTTCTCCTGCAGCTGCAGCAGCCGGGATTCAGCGAGGTCACTCAACTCCACCGCTTCCTGCATGAAGGAGATCTCAAATTAAGGGGTGTTGGGAGCAGCCTGTTGAGATGAAACAGCCTTCACTCAGCTCCTGCAAGCAAGGAAACAAAACCCATTCACAGCAGCTGCAGCCTGGCCCACCTTCCCTGTGCATTAGCGGGAGGAAAAGTGAAGCTGTGGAGGAGCAAAAGGCAGAGTGAAATTAGTCCATCCTTGATGAAAGCACATTTGTCGAGCAGAGGGAGCCCCCAAATGTCATTAGCAGACCTTGTGGCTGCAGCTGCCTTGTCCATTCCTTGGTGTTTTCACCAGCATCTCACCCTGGTTCTTTTTTTTCCCCAAATCCATGCTGCTGCCTCCTCTTTCCCCCTTCACTGGTGAGGCAGAGCTGGTCCTGGCATCCTCCATCCCCTGGTCTTGGATCACAGTGTAAAGACATGGGAGCTTATACCTTTGGGCTTGCCAGCAGCGTGATCCTCTTCCCACCAGCCTTAGTCCTGTGCAGGCCAGGGGGAGTTTGGTGTTCCATGTGTGTAGTTTTGTACCTGAAAATTTAAAATAAAATAAAATAAAATAAAATAAAATAAAATAAAATAAAATAAAATAAAATATATGAAGTAAAATAAAATATATAAAGTAAAATAAAATATATAAAGTAAAATAAAAATAAGGTAAGATAAACTAAACTAAACTAAAATATAATAAAATAAAAAACAAAGTAAAATGAAAATAAAATAAAATGCAAAAAAAAATAAAATAAACCAAAATAAAATTAAATAAATAAATTGAAATAAAATCACCAAGACATTTCTCTCCAAACAGCATCTTCCCTATAGTCTGTGTTATGCTTCCCCCCACCCAGGTCCACAGCAGCCCTGCCTTTTTCACAAAGGGGATAGCTCCAGTTATCTAATATCCAGTTACTGCTTCTGCCTCCAATCTGCCTCCAGCACCTCTCATGGCTGCACCAGGGGAAGCCCGAGAAGCAGTATGCAGATATTGTCAAGCTCAACTTGATAGGTACTGTCAAAACTGCCAGAGTGTGGTGACAATAAACATTTTCGCTGGCTAACAATTTGCTGCAGAGAGGGCTGACCCCGAAATCAAGTTGTGCTGTAATGAACGCTCTGACTCCAAATATTTGCATTTCTGCTGACAAGGTTCACTCTCCAGGAGATTTCCTCCACCCATGAGCAATCTGCCTGAAACGAGATGGAGGATGGATGCGGTTTCCTGAGCCAGTTTGATGTCTGCTGTGCAGGAGGGATGTGCAAATGCCCAAAATCAGCCACTGTGGATGGGGGATGCCCAACCATGGGAGCTGCTCAGCTCCAGGGTGTTGCTCACCTTCGCTGAGAAAAGCCTTTTCCTGTTGGGTTCTGTATGGCAGTGCAATGCTGTCAATGCAAAACTAAAGATGATGGTTAACCTCACATAACAGATGGGGAAATTGAGGCACAGGGTGATTCAGGACCATGGTTGGACAGGTTTTGCTGAGCCAGACACGGAGCAGCCAAGAAAGGAGCAGTCAGTGCTGACTGCCCATCACTCAGCGCTGCCCCAGCCACACAGTGGGAGAAGGCTTAAGCCCTCCAGCATTCTCAGCAGCTCAGTTTGGTGCTGCAGCACATTCCAGCACACGGAAAATGGAGCTGCCCACCCTCAGGAGCTGCTGCACTGAATCTTCTTCCACCCTCTTCAGAATGGCAAGTGGTTTGACCAAGGTTACACAAACCAGCGCAGTGAAGAGCTAAGCATCACCTTCCTTAGCCCTGAGTCCCAAAGCCCAGCTGGCCCCAGTGTATCAGAGATGCTCAAAGTTCCCTTCCTGCACAGGCAGGGACTCAGTGCTTATGTATTTGAGAATTAAGTTTCTCAAGACAACTGTGTTTGTAAGGATGATCCCCAAATTAGTGGCCATTAATGATGGACAAATGACTCTGCCTAATTCCCCAGAGGCAAAGTTTCCAGCCTGGATAAGTTGAGGATTTACTTGCACAATTCAACTCTGCGGAATGTGTCCTCCAAAGTCGAGCACCTCTCACGTTCTGCACCAGCACAGGGAGAAGCTGCAGAGCTTAATCCCACCATATGCTAAAATGCTGCACATGGGAATGTAACCTTTGTGTCAGTGCACACCCGCATGGCTTAGGTCTCGCATGTCCCACTTGTCTAAGCATCAGGCACGGGGCAGAGCAGCAGCCAGGACAAGCTCCTGTTTTCTACCTTATAACTTCAGCATCCCATTGCCACAATGAGTCTTTAATACCATGAAAATACCCCCAAGCAGGCAGGTTCTCACAAGGAGGTGGGAGAGCTAGATTCCATTTCTATTCCTGGCACTGGCTTTTTAGGATGGCCATGGGAAAACGCCTTCATCCATTTTCCCTTTGACATTTGCCTTCTATATTTTGAGTGCTCTGAGTTCACCGTGCCTTTCACCACGTCCATCAGCAGTGCTTGCCATGCTGGGGCTGTGATTTCTTGAGAGCCCTAAATTCCTAGACAAATACACAATAAATTGTAATAAAACTTCACACTCCTGCAGGAATGTGGGGGGGAAAAAAACAGAAAGAATCCTTATAGGTTTGCAAAAAGGACATAAAGGGAAGAAAAGCACAGCTTATTTCATTTTTATCTCCCTTTCCCTTCCCTACTGTAATGAAAGGCAATTTTCACTAGCAGAGTGGTGTCATTTTGCTGAAGAAAAATTCACAGTTTTGGCCAGAGAGGATTATTTGGTTTTTTGTTTTTTTTTTTTACCCTATTCCTGACAGAGAGCTGTTGCATTCCTGGTAGCACAGTGCCTTGGAAGGCATCCAGGCTCCAAACATCGTACTCTCCAGTGTGGCCATCCTGCATGATGCCTCCTTGCTGAGCTCACCATGGTACTCGATACAGTGAGAGAATTGGATGGGTGCTGCTGTGCCCAGTTCTGCTGCATTCTTGGAATCTTCTCCCTATGGCTCCTCTGTACATCTCAATTGGGATTTTTTCCTATTCTTCTTGCTACAAGGGAGTTTTTCAGCACTGACAAACATGGTTATCATCCTCTCAGCCCTACTTGGATTCTCCATCTCCAGGTGGACAGTCTCAGGTTCCTCCTGTTTTTCTTTTCCATTATAATCTGTGAGCCAAAACACCCTGGTTAATGGCTAAAAGCTGAATTCTCCAATTCACCATTGACTGCAAAGAGATGATTTCTCCTTTTCCTTCTTCTTCCCCTCATTCCCTCCTCTCTGGCACAGGACAATTACCACGGCTCTCAGACATACACCACAAGCCCCTTGCCAGCTGAGCCATTTCACCCTGTCCTCGTTGCAAGCCGTGCTGGGAAGCCCATAAAGCACAAGGGAGGGATAATTACTAGTCCCAGTACTGCGATGATAATTAATACTCTGCTAAAAGGAGTGCTTGTCAGGTCAGGGAGCAGGAGGAGGGAGGGGAAAACAAATAGGCAAAGATAAATCCCAAGCAAAGGTTTGCTGTGAGGAAGGGGCTGAGGACAAGGGGCAGGAAGGAGGAGCAGTGAGGTGCAAGTATCCAGGAAATGGATATCCAATGGAAATGGGGTCTGTGCTCAACCACAGGCTCTTGGAAAGTTGGTGTTTCACACCCATGGGTATGCTGCTGGGGAGCTTTACTATGCATTGTATCACAGGATCCCGTCCCATCCTCCTTCAGCACTAAGAAACAGGAGAACCCTGCAGCCAGCAACACACCAAGCTAATCTGGACCATATTTGCCCCACTGGGGAGGTGAGAGTAGTTGGGTGAAGTTCCTAGTGTCCTCTTAACCATCAATGGAAAAGTTCTTTGCATGGTGGGTCCTGTATTGGCCGGTGTTCGCCATTCAGGCTTCTGTGTGCATCTTGCTGCCTGTGTCACAAGGACTGGAGGTGAGTTTTACTCTCCTAATGTTCACTTCTAACATAAAAATCTCTTCCCTGGGAAACAAGCACTATTCTACTTTCTGTCTAAAAATATATATGTGGTATTTAGCAAACAGCTTTGATTTCCAGCCCAAACCAACTCCATCCCTGAATGAGCATCCCACAGACCTCACACCAGAAAAGCAGGATATCCAAACAAGTCAGAGCATCTACTCATCCCCTTTGTGCACACAGAAGGTTCCTCATACCCTGAGTTATGGCTTTCCCCTCTTCAAAGCTTTCTGAATTTAATACTGATTTCCCCATTTGGGAGACATCAGAGTCCACCTTTTAACTGAGGTTGGAGAAGGAAAAGTGGAATAAATATAAAGAATTCCATGGTAGCAATGGGGAGCTTGAAACCTAAACATCATAAATCAAAACTCAATAAATCTGAGTGAGGTGAAGCATAAGAAAAAGGCAGATGTCAGGGAAATGTGGGCTTGGGGCTTTCCTCAAGAAGAGGCTTCTGGACAGCCCTTGGGTTTGTTCTTCTCTCCCTTGGTCTCATCATCTGACTGATCAGCACCCATATACGCTGTGTATCAGCCTGTTTGCTATGGAGTTAAACCAGAAAAGACAACCCAGAACCCATGGTAAAGGGTGAGAGAAGCAGAGGAGTGCTAGCAAGGGAGAACAATATGTTTTCAGACAAGCTTAAAAAGGAATGTTATGTTAATACGAGTTTGGCGTCACACTGTCATAACACCATCAAAATGACATGCTGCCACCACTAATACGGCTGTTTAGGGAATATGCAACATGAACAAAAAAGCAATTCAATCAGAAACAAACTGGGATGAGTCTATATTGTGAGAAAACAGAAATATGCTGCAATCCAAGGAAGGACCAGACAAATGCTCCGCACTTGCTAGTGACAGCGATGCAAATGAGAAACAGAAGCTCTGAACGCATCTTGCTCCTTGTTTTCCACGACCCCTTAGCCTTCACTGGGATAATCTGCTCCTAAGAGAGAAACAGTTTAAGGACAGCTGTTCCAGCATTAATTAAAAAGCCCTACAGTCCTTTCCTAATAGACCCACTTTCCGCATAAGATCTTCTTCCTCCATTTGTTTTCATACCTGTCCCTAATTAAGTCCAGTGAGAGGAATTCACTCCTTCAAATGTGTTAAAAACGGATGCTCTCATGGCACCTGCAGCTGGGGAAACTGAGTTTTGAAGCCCATGAATTACACGAAGAGGGGACATTTTCAAGCTGAATGCTCCCTTTTGATGAACGCAAACGAGCTGCTCTATGTTAAAAACCATTCCTTTTGCTTTTAGAACTCCTTTGGCAAGAGCTCAGCTGGTAGGGTGCTAAATGGTCACTTTAAGGACTGCAGACCTACGAGTGCATTGAGCATGAGTCCTTTAGAAGGGAGATGCAGCATCACTTCACCTGAGGATGCCCCTTTCCAGGGATAGCTATGGAAATATGCAGCCCAGCAGCACTGACAGAGGTTTGTTGACCAACAAGATCCTGGCACAAGCCCTGTGGATCAGCCATGGCAACAGGGCTGGTGGCGCGGCGGCAGCTGCTGCTGTGCACAGGGAAGAGCTTTACAAAATACCACGGCTCAAACCCATGACAGAACACAAAAATAGCAAATAGGAGAGAAAACAAGGCTGCGTGTGAAATAGAAGCCAGGAAGGATTTTAGGTACAATTATAGCTATTGCCTGCCCCAAATCTTCCTGGACTTTTAACTCGATGCTTCATCACTACACATAATTCAACTGCTATTTTTTATTTGGTCAGAAAATGTCACATTTCTTCCTTATTTTTCTTTTTTAATTCTTGATAATGTGATCAAAATTAGAGCTGAGTTGTATCACACTAAGGCCAAAAGACTGGGATTTGTCGGTCTCCCAGGCACAGGTTCTCAGCCCAAGTTTGCCTCCACACCATCATCCCTTCAGCCCCAGCCCCTGCCCATGGGGTGCAAAAGGAGATGCTTATCACCTCACTTCTCATATAAATCTGATAGATTTATACTCCCAGGTATAAATCTGATAGAATATGTCTTAGAGCCTTTCTGAGGAGCATCTTTAATGATAATTCCATACCTCTTGTCAGAGCCTGCAGAAAAGATGATCAATCAAGGAGGGGTGATGCAGCAGGATGAAGCGTAAGCTTCTCCAATGCCACCCCATCTCCAGCTGAGCCTCGAGTGAGCTAAATTCATTCCCGGTGTCAGTCCAGTGAAGCACACAATTATGCAGGCAAGATTTTGGGCTGTGCTGTCTAGTTCCATTAGGCCACCCCACCAGGAGCTGCCGAGATTGCGGCCAGGAATTTGCTTATAGAAGAATGAAAAATTGCCCCATTCAATCTCTTCCTTCCCACCTCCTGGGATTTATCTCTTCAAAACCTGAAAAACAAGGCAGGAAGATTTGCTCCAAGAGCTTTGACCCATGAGTTGGTTTCCTCAGCTTGCTAACAGCTGAGCATTTCAGAACGGCAAGTCTTTGCCATGCGGGATGAATTACCCGTGGTACAGCAGATCTGCACAGTGGTAGGCTGGTTTCTGCTGGAGCTGGGCATTTGCCATGCTTTCCTAGAAAAGCTCTCTGCTGCTCTCCTTGCAACATTAATTCTGAGCTATGGAGATGGAATGAAATGTACGTCTGAAAGCAAGCCACGAGGCAGAGAGCAATATTTAGCTTTCCTCTCCCAGAGGTCTCACCTGTGTTGGCACTGGTTTAAAGATGTTAGAATGGGATTAAGGGGCTAAATCAGATGTTTTATTAGTTACAGGAGCCCATTTTCCTTGCTAAATAATTGAATGTGTGCGCTTAAGGCAAGAGAGAAGGCTAGCTGCTTAACGGGTGTCCATGGAACTCCAGGCTGAGATTTCACAGAGGATTAGATGGAGTGTGCAGCATCAGCCCCTCTGTGAAGACATCTGGGTCTTTTGTCACCTGGCTGTGTGTTACTGGGAATAGCAGTTCCTGGGACATTTCAGGCAAGGATTTACATGAAAAGATGCAAAGGTCTGAAATTTCTTTAAAGGAAATACGTTTTCTTCTAAATAAGAGAACAGGAGTTGAACGTATGTCTTCCAAAAGGGGGTTTGTTGTCATTTTGGAGGCCGAATCTGTCTATGATAAGAATTCAAAGGCCTGGTTAGCTTCAAGTCTTTCTGTAGCATTATCCGGTCCAGGAGATGAAAAAGCTGAGAAACTTGCAGCGAAACCATTCTTATGAATATTTCAACTATTCTGAAGGTTTAATAAATTAAAATACTTCTGCAAATACTTTGAAGCTTTTTCATCTCTGATAACACTTAGAACCTATTTCTAACTGAGCTACAGAGAAAAAACACTTTATTATGGATTTTGTGGTAGATCCTCCAATCTATCAACCTAAAAAGATTTCCAAGCAATAGAGACTTTCTATGCAAGTTAGTATGTCATAGGCTATTTATCACCTGGGGTATGCTGAGTCTGCATTCCTAATCAATGACTTGACAACTTGAGTTAGGGAACACTTTAAGATTATACCTGTGCAAAGTAAGGGATGTAGCTAAAGCAGGATCAGCCTCCAGGAGGGAATACTGGGCACTTTGGTCACCCAAGATGTCTTGTGCATATGCGGCTGCATTGCCCAGGGATGGCACCAGCAATAAACAATTATTTCCTCACCTGATCAAGCATTACTCCTGCAGAAATCCACAGGAGCAGACACAGAAATACCCCAGGACTCTGTTGATGGTGGAAAACTCTGGATTCCAAGATGGATAATTCCATTCTGCCTCCTTCAGCTCTCCCTGGGGGCAGGGGGAATGTCCATCCTTTCAGGCATTCATCACATCCCTGCCTCGGTGATGCTGCTTTTGTTTCCTGGCACTTCTCCCAGAGGTGGCTGCCTCTGCTGGAGGTGAAGGATGACAGAGTACACAGGGTGTTATGGGCACTGGGAGGCTTAACACACTAAATAACCATAATGAATATATATGATTTCATTTCCCTCCTACCCCAGACGCATTTCTACCCTTTCATTTGATCTTGCTGATGTACTGCAGCCTCACTCCAGATAATCTACACAAACTCCATACACCATGGAGTGGAGCTGGGAAACTTGATAGGTTGGAGCTTCAGGTGAAGGAGACCTGAAGCTGTGGCTTCCCATCCCATCCTGTTTCATCCTATCCCACCCACAGCCTCAGTCCTCTGTGCACGTATACGTGCACTCCCGCTGTGTGGGGTGTGTGTGCTGCAGACCTAGGAAAGTGAGAGCCAGGCAGGTGTTTCCATACACATTACAGACTCACAGGAGGGAGAGGAATGCTCAGTGGATGCGTGCTGCATCCACTTCAGCAGAGGAAACCCATCCTTCAGCCCATGATGGATTTATTCCTGTGACCCAGCGAGCGGAGGTCAGAAGACCCTGACAGAAAACAAATGAGAAACAGCATCTTTCATGAATTCCTGCAGTTACTTCTTTTCCCTCTGGCTCTGACATCTCTCCTATCATATAGAGCCACAGTGGAGGGGCTGGGCAGAGAAACACCCTTACTCACCTTGATGCTTGCTCTTGGCCGTCTCCTCCCATCTACAACCCAAAGTGCTCCTCAAACTTTACACACTGTTGGAGTAATGACTTGTAAAACCACCCACTGGCATCTCCCATTACCCCTGCGTTGGTTCACGCTGCTCCCTACAGCTCCTGCAGCTGAGCAGTGAGTTACAGCTGAAATAAAACAGATGCATTAAAAATGACCTGGTCCAGAAGCGGAGGTACAGTGCAACTTTGCACGCTCTTGTTTACATCCCTCTGTCAAAGCCCACATCCTCTCCCATCCTTGTTGGGGCTGCACTTGAGGCCACTCATCTCAGTGAACTGCTATGGGTCCCCATTTAAACCCCATCTTGAGAGCCCCTAAATACACAGCAGCAAGTCCATGGGTACAAATCATCTGAGCCCCAGAGGGCAAGGACTGAATCCTCTTCCCCCTAACCCTTCCCCCTTGCTTTCCTAACTGTCCCCAGTTACAAGGGGTGAACACATTTAGGGGCAGGGTAATTTATTGCATCCATTTGTGACGAGGACAGCGTGCTGTCAGTCAGAAAGCAGGGGGAAGAAATGAATTAGCAGGGTTAGTTTTCTTCACTGCTTAATTGTTCCTGAGAGGCTGAGTTCTGGGGAGGGCGATGAATCATTGTTTACAAAATATTTCTTCCAAGAAGATGACTTGAAAAATACATTTATAATTTATCACAACCTCTCTTGTTCTCGGGAAACGGCAGCCAAAGGAGGAAAGTTCCTCCCTCCCCCATTCATTATCGCTATAATCTTATCTCCTGCACCCTCTCCTCACCCTTTGAATATTACATCTCCTCCCGCTTGTGTGCTGAGGTGTAGCGGGGGGAAGCAGGCGGGGAGGGGGGAGACTGGGAAAAATCATCACATATTTCAGGCTGGCTCTATTTAAATGAGTTTGGGATTGTGCTTCTTTGGAGCAGATGGCCCTGGAGATAATGATGCCTGAGCAGCGAAGGCTGGAGCCCCTCTCTCCTGTTGCCATGGCAGGCCACGGGGCTGAAATGGATTCTGCTTATTAAATTTGCGAGCTCTTGTGTACTCAGGATGAATGGCGTGCAGTCATAAAGAGGCCCAACCTCCTCACGGCGCTGGATAGTTTTATCTTAGAAAGCCAGGCACTCTAACTCCACCAGACGAGGGTCTCATTAACCTATTAACAGGAGCCGTGGAGGAGCTCAACCCACAGAGGCTTTGAATGGGGAGAGCAGGGTGTTTCCAGGAACGTGCCGAGCGCCTGCGTTCCTCATGGCTTAAAACGCCGGGTGAAGGCGGTCGATCAGCTGTTGGCTCCGAAAGGGGAGAGCTTCACCCAGCACACAGGCACCCACGTGTTTCCCACACGTGTCTGTATGGGACATAATACCACAGAGTCCAACGGAGCATCCAACACCATTGTTACCTCCTATATGGAGTTTGGGATTCACCGAGCCAGTGATGCTCGCACTCAGGTTTGCTTTGTGTGATATGGCGAGACTTAAAGCAAACCATTAAAACTTGATAAATCAATATAAAACAAAGTTTAGCAGCAATTTGAAGCATAGTATAGTAGGGTTTTTGTTTTCCACTGTACTTTTCTGCAGAGCTGCTTTACAGAAACATGCTGACAGTTTGGAAGAATGGCAATTTGATGTGCAGTGAGGCAACGTGCATTACATTAGGATGCAGTTAACTTTGATTAACCAGAGGTTGGTAAAACAGCACTGCACTATATTTAGTTTCACATCACTTTTTTTTTACATGTTATTATGCAAATTTTTGCACGAGCCTTATTTCAAATGCAACCCAACTCTGTTGTCTTCCTGCTCGGGGGGAATCTGCCTTCCTGCATGGCCAACAAAAGCCCACCTGTCTGAGCTGTGCTCCTTGCTCTGGCAGCATCCACCCGCCCGACCAACCTCATGATATGAAATAATCACATCAAAGATTGCCAGTGCTGGGCTTTCATCCCCAGGACTAACATGGAGGTGAGTGTTGCTTACTCTGGGGCAAATCTTCCCACTCCAAGAGGAGAAATGAGAATCAGAGACCAAACACTTGCAAACACCTCTATGATGTACTTACTGACAGACTTGATGTGGTCTGTGACTGTAAAGTTGGTGGGAGATTTTCCCCCCATCACTGGAAAATTATTGATCTGGTGGAAAGAGAAGCATTCATGGACCATAGTTGAGGCTGTAAATCTTCCTTCTTCTGCAGTAGCTAACAGGGAGCTCAGAGCCACATAGAAGGGACTGGAAACTGTCCAAAACCTCCCCCTCAGCTTCCAAACCCTTCATCATAACTGCGTAAAAGACAGTCATTGAGCAGGGTTTGTGCAAATAATGACCAGTATGGGGGAAAGTTCATCCTGGACTCTGAAAATGAAGCACAGAGGTCAAATCCAGCCTAATTTCTTGGCATTCAATCCTCCTACCTTCAGGCCACATCTCCAGGTTTGTACCCTTAATGAGATGGTGACAAAAGGGATGTTCACAAGAATTCACTTGGCAAAACCAGCTGAATAGTTAGATTTAACACTGCTATTCATTTCAGTGAGTGCTGAGTATCTACATCCTGCAGCTGGCTTCGAAAATGAAGGTCTGATCCAGGGCCCCTGGACATCTCCGACATCTCCCCCATCAGCTGCTGGCCTCAGAGCGGCTCCTGCAGCCTGTGCATCTTTAAGCTGAGATGATATGAAGTCTAACCCCCGCTCAATATCAGCTATTTAGAAGGCACTGCAGACCACAGGAACAGAAACACGTGTCCAGATTTTCACAGAGCTCTCAAAATACAGCCCCAGTGATACTGAGCAGACACAATCTGAATATTAAAAGGCTGGTTGGAAGCGCTGGTGTGGTGTTTATGCATTTACCCATTTCCAGCTGTGTCCCTCAGCAGGTTTCCTGACCTGGGCTGGCCACCCGCACCGGATTATAGGCCAGCATCACGGATGGGTTGGGTGCTAGGACGTGTAAGCCTAATGTAGTCTGCAGGTTGCATCCAAGGTCACCTTAGGAGGCTGTGTGAGAGCAGAGGGCTGAAGCCAGGACTCCTGCATATCAGGTTGGTGCTCCCAGCCCTAACCCACCACCCTCTTTGTTCTGAAATCCCCATCAACAAGGAGGGTGAAGGAGAGGACAGGCAAAACGCTTCTGGGGCAGCTGCCTATGAGCGCAGGCCATAGAAAAGGGATTAACTGTCTTCAAAATGCAAATCCCCTTGACACACGCCAAGCTCACAGGCAGTCCTGGAGCCATTTGCCCAGTCCTGACTTACAGCTTTTACACAGGCACGAGCTTGCCAACTTAATGTCGGAGGTATGAACACCGGTGAATTAAAACGGAGCCTACAAATGAAAAGCCGATTAGCAGATATTAGAAGGACATTGAGATGAAGAGGCCACAGTGATGGAGAAAGGCTCCTTACCCCCACTTTGGTGCATAGCACAACCTCCTCCCTGACCTCTGTGGTTCCTTTGCCATGTCCTAATCCCATTGCACAGATACAAGGGCACATCAGTGGGAAGAGGGGCTTTTGCAGACTTCTCTGTGTCAATTTACACAGAAATTACCCAGACCCACAAGAAGAAAAGGGGATCACAGCAGGCTTCTTGCTCTCCAGAGCAGACTCTGCAAGGTGACTGTGCAACAGGAAGGTTCCCATTGCCGTTAGGGAAAATCTTCAAGGACTTAGGAGAAATATGGCTTAAAGGCTTTCGGGTAAGCAGACAGTAAATCTATGCTTTAGCATCACTTTTACAGCCCAAACTTTTGCATTCCTACCAGCACTCAGCATTTACAAGCATTTCCCTACATGGATGCTCATTAAACTGGGAGATTTGGATTGCCAAATCGTCACTGACAATCAAGACCTGACTACCCATCGGATAGACTAAGCTGCTGCAGAGAGGTGGAATTGGCCCAAGCCAGCAGGATGGTCAACATGAAGCTCTACCAAAGCTGCTGCAGTCTGAGCGTTCACACAAAGGCAAATGTGAGCAGAAAATCTCTTACCCTGATCTCCGAAACAGTCTGAAATTCAAATGGGTCAAAAGGGCTTGTGGGAAGGGAAAGACTTGGTGATTTCTCATCAAAATTAGTTATTCCATCTCCTTCTCCATCATCCCTTGATGCAGCACTGCTCAGGGGAGGCTGTATCAGGTGGGTGCAGGAGTTCTTACACTCATGGGCTGGCAAGGAACTGAAGGAGTGAGCAGGAGATGCTGAGATAGATGATCAAAGATCACTATAATATTCCTGACAATCAGTTTTACACCTTAGGCTTTATGAAGCAAACAAGGAAAAGCCACTTGAGAAACACTGGCAAAGGCAAGTTTGAAACACAGGATAAAGATTGGTCTTTTCCCTCCCTTTGTTACTAAACAGTCAATTTGGAACCTGAGATTTTTGCGCTCATGAATGCCTCTTGTGTCTTCCCAAAGTGGGACATCCCCACATGCAATTTGACAAATTGAAGCCAAACACTTCAGTCACAAAGCCAGCTTAACTTCACAGGGAAAACAAGGGCAGCATTAACCTGGCTTCCTTCAAGTAAGGTTGCAGTTTTTTTCTGTTAAGAAATAAATTACTGGCTCCAGGAGGAAGAAAGGAATCGCTTTGCTGTGATAATTGCAAGGCGCACAAAAAAGGTAATTTCTGCCTGACTTCCATTTAGAGAATGTCTCCGCTTTCCCCAAACAGCTTCAGTTACCAACAGAAAGCAAGCACTGAAATATGCAAATATTTAAAAACTAGCAAGCAAATCCCTGAAGAAGAAGGAACAAAAAGGAAGAGGGGGAAGGGGCATCCGCAGATACAGACATTGCAGGCTGGGGGCTGCTTTTCTGAAGCCTCCAGGAAGTTTTCTCCAGGGTCAGCCCAGGAAAACAACGGCATGGTACACGCTCCAAGGTCCAGCTCTCAAAGCATCCTAAACCCACTTCAGCCACCAAAACACATCGCTCCCGTGCAGGCTGTGATGTATGCAGAAGCCTCAGCCTGCCCTCACACCACTTGAAGCGGGATACTTAAATGCTCCTTAGGCTTTGGTAGCAACACCACAAAGAAGGGACAGCCCACACCTCTCACCTCTATCCCAGCCTGGATAAAGACCAGGCAGACATTCCAGCTCTGTTTTACACCTGGCTGGCATTGAAGGTTATGTTCCAAATCATGAAACCTAAGATTTAATCTCCTTAATCAAACCAACACCTATATTCCAAAGCTTTCATCCCATCAACTTTCTTCTTCCTTGGTGTCAACTGACTGGTCACCTTCAGCCCAAGGAAGGGCCATCTCTGAGGTGGTCTTGCATGGGGAAAACGGGGGGTTTTCTACTTTCTTTGCTTGCATATTGTTAATAGTCTCAATAAACTTGTATTACCAGTTAGACCAAGACTGGTCCCATTTCCAAAGTGCTTTATAGGTAATTAAGGTTTTATTCTGTCGGCTAGTGAGTCCTAATGTAAATGGGACATATTGGGGTTACAACGCTCCCAACCTGGGCAGATTTCAAGTTCAAAAGAGGCAGAAGGAAATATTCCTTCGGGAATTATTTGTAGAGCTGGGAAGGAAGCTCCTTACACAAGAAAAAAAATGATGCAAATTCACAGAACAAAATATCCCTCAAAACCAACTTTGTGGATAACACAGGAATTGCTGGAGCCCCAAATCACTACGATTAAGTAAAGGATTTTGGAGAGACCATCTTGCTCTTATTCCCGCTGCCATTCTGACCTGCACAGCCTGTTCTATAGGGAGCAGTTCCTAGGGATGGATCAACCCCAGGCACATCACTCCCTCCCCATCCCGCAGCTCATTCCCTGGGTGTCCCATGGTGTCAATGACACGGGGGAGCCCTGTCCGAGGTGGGTGGGTGGCAGAGGCGGGCGCTCATGTGAACCAGAGGAGCTGGGTGCATTTTCTTCCCCGCACGCTGACACGGCTTCGCTTTTGTTTCCTGAGTAAACAGAAAAGCCACGGTGGCAGGAAGGAGAAAGGCAAAGCAAGGGCTGGGTGAGCAGTGCCTGTTTACAATGACAAAGGGGCTCTGCCACACTTCGGGGAGGAAATTTTCCTTCCAGACTTCAGGCCTCATTAAGTGAGTGGGCACAGCTAATAGGCTTTGTGTGCGAACGGCCCCAGCCTTGCAAGGTCCAGCTGTCACTGGGGCGAATGTCAAAAATAACAGTGGGCTCAGCCATTCTCCACCCTTTAAAATTTATCTTTCCAAGGGGGAGGAGCAGGCACTGAAAAGTAGCTAGCAATTAATGGGAGACAAAAGCAAATGGACCTGCCGGGGCTGATCGCGGGAGAAAGGGGGAAAAGTTCCCCTGGAGCTGGGCTGGAGGGGTTGGTGGGGAAGACATAGAAGGGCTTGAAGAGCTCCCGTTGTCAAGAAGAAACTCGTTGCAGTGATAAATACACAGGCGGGGACCTAAGATGCTCAGGAATTGAGGGTCCCTGCGGTCCCTCTCCTGCTGCAGCCGTCTCCCAGCCACACGTCTTCGCTCCCTGATACCTCCCTCACAGATGGTGACACCGAAAGAGCCAGCACATGTCTTCCCTCGGCTGATCCGGAGGTCAGGCTCCTCCCAAGTTTTGTCTCTCGCTGCCAGCAGAAAGCTGACAAAATTATGCAGAAATAAATATGCTTCTATGTTTAACTTCTCTCTTTCACCCCATCCAATCTCAGCCTGCCCTGAAATCGTATTTGCATGTGTTTGGTTTATTCCCCCCCTCTTGTCTGCTCCATCTGGAGGGAGACGCACAAATGGTTCGTTTGAGGGTATTTGTGATGTATGTGATACATCAATGGGAAAAAGGATTTGAACATCTCCAGAACTTTTAATAGCTTATTGGGTCTTGGCATCTACAGTCCTGCAGAATGTGCCTGCTGCATTTTTAGCTCACCTCAAGCTGACTTTGATGTCAGGCAGCAGCATTGCGAACTCCAGAGCTTGCCACAGTTTCTTTGCTTTGACGGATGTGCCTTTACTCCACACCTATGTTTTTACAACACATGAGGTCATCCCTTAATTTTTACTGCAAAAGAGTGTATTTCCATTAGTCTTTCAGCCATTGGGTCTCTGCATCAGGGCAGATTGCGCCTGAGCAGCCTGAACTCATGACATTTGCACAGCTCTTTGCTACTTCTGGGTAGAACACATGAGCTACCAGCAGTGGGTTATATATATCGGACACTCTAGAGGCCAAACCGGTGTCTTTCAAATGGAGAGGTGCTGTCTTTGGGAAAATCCTCCATATCCCATGTCTGGAAAATGGAATTCCTGAAACAAAGTCTGCCTTAGCACAAGGGTTCAAACCATGAGAATAGTTTGGCCTCACAGCATCCCAGAAGAACAGGTTGGGGATTTCCTACCTGCAAGCCCAGGCAGAGGTCCAGGCTGCAGGGCATGGCCAGGATGTGCAGTGCAGTGAGGTCAAGGCAAAGGATGTCTGTGGTGGGGACAGTCCCAGAGTTTTTCAGGGCACCTTCTCCAGAGCCCAGCAGCCTTGCAGAGGAGATACTGACACACCTGATCCAATTCTGGCATCAAACAGTGGCTGCACACCTTTCCTGTGCCCCATTTCATTCCCTGTTTCATCGTGCACAGATATGCTGTGATGAAACACAAAGAAAACATACAGGAGGAAGTTTTGGGTTAGTTTGAGGCTCAAAATATGGCCACAGAAGAGGCAAATAATGCCTGGAAACCCCAGAGGGTCCCTGAAAACAGCACAGAAATTTTGCCTGAATGAGTCACACTGGCGAGAGCTTGAGCTCTCAAAAGACCCAACAATACACCTTGATGGGAAGGAAGCAGCGAGAGAGAGCCCTACTCCAAACACATCTGCTCAGATCCAGGGTTCAGCTTGTTGCACTTGTACAGGGAAATCTGTGCAAACAAACAGTTATTGAAAGGGTCAACCGAGCAGGGCCCAACAATGGGGTAGTTTATTCACTTAATGTATGCCAAGGCCATTCACCAGGCAAGCACCTCTTAAAGAGCCACGTGATAAACAGACTCGATTTGCTGTTTGCCGAGGTCATGCAATTGGGCTGCCATGGACAATCTTGGATAACAGGAGCTACAAGGATAGTGAGCAAGCTGCCTCTTTTCCAGTGCTTCCATGGTGCTGATGTTTTGTTCTCCCTAATTGCACATTAGAAGGGGAGGAGGTTGCTGGGCTGCTCATTGAGATGCAATGCTTTGTGGTTTGAGTGTTTTACCTTCACAATACTTGAGAAGTCAATGTGTGTGTCCCCACGTTGCCACGTGTCCCTTCTCCATTGCCAGTCCCTCCATTGCCAGCCTCATGTCAAGTGGGGTTTGGAGTCTGACAGCAAAGGCAACGAGGAGCCAACAGCATCTGGGGAAGGACATGCAGAAAATAGGTGGTGAGCTCAGTGTTTCATTCATATGCAACCTCAGCATTTTCCTTGCTGCAAAACACCCAGAGATCCAGCTGTGCAAACAGAGGGTTGGACAAAGTCATCCTCCCCTTCTGCCCAAGGACCCTTCATGGCTGCTCACAGCCCCTGTGCATTTATTTGCTATTCAAACACAACTGATAGATAACTTTTCTTTAAGATAAAGCAAACAGACTGTTTATGGACTGTGGCAGTCTCCAGTTGGAGTTCCTCCAACCCTCCTGAGTGGGGGAGAACTGACTGCAGGCTGTAGTTTTTCTCTGCTTGTTGATGGACGTTTTGCTCAACCCTCCTTAGCCTGCAAAATCCTAGAATCCCAGCCTGGCTTGTGTTGGAAGGGACCTTAAAGCTCATTCAGCTCCAACTCCTTGCCACACCTTCCACTACAGCAGGTTGCTCCATGCTCCTTCCAACCTGGCCTTGAGCACTGCCAGGGATGGGGCACTGCTTCTGGTGAACACCCACCTTTGGCATGGGATAAGGACTCAAGGTGGTGGGGTTGGAGTTTCACACCATTTGCACAGTCAGGTGGGATTGTGCTCTGGGTAAGACAGCACAGAGCACCCAGAGCTGTTGGACAGCCAGTGAGCAGCATCTTAACATCATTTTGGAGTATTACCCTGGATCTCCAACAAAAGATAACAGGAGGGGAAAAGCATGAGAACAGGCTGATGAAGAAGAGGAGGAACAAGAGAAGTGGCAGGAAAGGGAAGAAGGAGGAACAGACAGGCAAGGATGATGCTGCATTTGGGGGACCATCCTGCACCTCCTTTCTTGCTTGGCTGGGGGCTGCTCCTGATCCCACACACACCAGGGTGGATGTGGCGACCTCTTTGCTGATGGGTCCCCCAAGCCTGCCACAATAAGGTGGAGATTTTGGGGCATGCACATTGTCCATCCTTACCTCTTTGCCTTCACCAGCAATCCCCTTCCCCCTTGATGCTGAGATCTGCCAGGATTTCCTACGCATCTGTATGCAAATCACAGGCTGCCACCACCAGGAGAGGGACTTTGTTCAGAGCATCCCTGGCACAGCTGCTCTGCTTCCCGGGGCTGGGCAGGAGCCCCTCTGGTCACCTGCACCATGGGGCCTGGGATAAGGAAACACCAAGCAAAACATTGCATGATTTTAGGGAAAGATCCATCCCACAGCCATGGTAAATGCAGCGCTAAAGGTCTTGGGTATGGGCAAGGGAAAATAGAACCTGCTTCTATGAAGCGTTTGAATAAGGGAAGCAGGAGGTGGAATCATAGAATGGTTAGAGTTGAAAGAGACCTTAAAGATCATCCAGTTCCAACCCCGCAGGCAGGGAGAAGCAAAGGACAGAGCCAGGTTTGGGGACCCAAAGCAGAGAATTTCATGCTCCTCGTGTCCAGCTCAGTGCATGGCTGGGGTGCAATCTGCTCCCAGGCTGGAAGACACATTCTTGCAGCTGAGACTTGGTGGCAGGACTTCAGTTCCCTCCAGCCTAAGAGACACAAAGCACAGCCTCCCCCGCCCTGCTCCCACATACGACAGTTTTGCTTTTCTTCAGTACCTCAGCCAAAAACCCCCCTCCTTCTTTCCTCTCCTTGGGTAAACTTTTTCTGTTAGAAACCCACCACATTCTGAATACAAAGCTCATTGCCTCAAAAACCTGTTTGTTTTCAGCAAGAAGTATCTACAGAGCCCCAGAGAGTTCCCAACCATCTCTGCAAACACAGAAACCTGAAACGCCCTGGGAGGTGATTTTTCAGTCTCCCAAGAGAAGAGCATTAGAAATCTCTGCGATTCTAAAATGAGCTATTGCTCCCCAAAATACAGGATTATGTTGAGGCCTGGCCCTGAGGAGCTGTATGGGATGGTTGTCTGATGGAGTGGGCAAACCACAGCCACCCCATGGCACCACCGAGCTCTCCTTCACCAGGGCAGCCACCGCTTCCCCTTCTCACCACTGGAAATCATAGGATCCCAGCCTGATTTGGGTTGGAAGGGACCTTCAAGCTCATCCCTTTCCAACCTTCCAACCAAGAGACACCTTCCACTACAGCAGCTTGCTCCAAGCCCCGTCCAACCTGACCTTCAACATTGCCCAGGGATGGGACAGCCACAGCTTCTCTATGTCAGCGTTTTGGGGAGCAATGGGACCCCCCCAGCATAGCACTTATGGGACAAGCAAAAACCAGCATAAGCTGGCTTTTTACCAGCATCAAACTGACGGTTCAGCTCCATGCATGCCCAGCTGGGGTGGGAAACCTGTGTGCAAACTCCTTGGGCCTCTCTGGTGCTGTCTTCCAACCGCGTTGTCATTTGCAACTCAAACAGCCGGTGCCTCAGGGGATCTGTTTATTTCCTTCTTTCTGCTGGACGAGATTCTTTGGCTCAACACTTTCTAAAAGCAGATTTCGTTTTTCCCTTCATCCCATGTGACACGGATGCAAATGGGGAACAGTAGGATGCCAGCTTATCTTTTATTTGTGCTTTTAGGTTATAATTGCAGTCTGAATCACTGACTTTTAAGTTACGCCGTGTTCTGCCTCAGCAGAGAAAGGGAGAGGAGCGGAAACAGGGAAGGATCCCTTGAAGTTCAGTAACACCAAACAGCTTTGCCTTCAGACAGAAAGGCATTTGCAAGTGTTCCTCCCACCCTTTAGAGGCACAAACTATTTCCGTGATGAAATAATAAAGAGAGTTAATTGAGATGGAGGGAAACAAAATAATCGAACAAGAAAGGCTGCTTTGGTTCCTGTGTGACAGTCATGCTCACGATTGTGGCATCCTTTTCATAACTCTGATTTGGGGAGTTCACTGTGTTTCAATTAGCCCCCAAAACCATCACTTTGGTGGATGGCAAGGCAAAGCTCCCCCTCCTTATCCTCCCCATACATCCCCTGAGTGATGCACTGAGCTGTCTGGCTGCTGTCACCGCATTCATCCCCTTTCCTACTGGGGCTGGCGTGTCTGGCCACACCACGACCTGCATTAACACATCCCACAGGATCCAAGGCTGCCGGCTCCGTGCAGCCGTGGACATGGGAGGCAATAAAGCAATGTCAGCCCTGCTGGCTGCTCCCTCCTTCCCGTCCCCCTGCAGGGATGGAGAGTGGGATGTTGATGTGAATCCCAAACAACGTGGTCTCAGCCCTGGAAAGGGGATTTGCACTCAGTGCTGAGCCCTAACTTCCTCTTAAAGGATGTACATGTTTGATTAGCCAACCTCAGCACCCCCATAGCATCAGGTCAGGGTAATTAGAGACCTTGTGTTAATGAGTAAACAACAGCTCAAGAGCCTAATTGACACTTCCAAGCCCATGCATGTTGCTAATAGCCAGAGCTGAACCCACAGCCCCTGAGTTAACACATAGTAAATCCTTACTATGAATAAGTTATTCCCTCTATTCCCAACACCAGAAAATCTCCAGCACCAGGACAGGGGGAGAAATACAAGGGGCTGGGATGGGTGCTGCAAAATGCAAAGGGCTGGGATGGGTGCTGCGAAATGCAAGGTGTTGGGATGCATGCTATGTGCCTTTCTCCCCTGTTAAAAGCCCATCCTGAAGCTCCTAAGCAGACAATCCCATCACACTGCCCCTTGTGCCCCCGGCAATGACCCTGCAGGACCACCCTCCTCGGAGGTGAAGGGTAAAGCCTCCACAGAGCTCCACCAGCCCTCTCAATCTTCCCCAGACAAAGGCTGTCTTGGGGGAGCAGGTCCTGGGGAGGGGGCCGGGGCAGGGCTGTCTGGTGGGAAGCGGCGAGGCTGGGTCACACAGGGATAGCTTTGGAGAAGCAGGAGAGCAGAGGTGAAAGGGCAGCCCTCCCTTCTCAGCACCCGCCTCCCCACTGCCCCCTTGCACTCCTCCTGGCCTTTGCTTCCCAATCCCGCTGCTCCCCGCAGCCTGGCCTCAGAAAGAAGGAAAACCCAATGTAATTCATGGAGTTTTTCACTCCCAGATAATTTACGGATGCAGCATCTGCCGGACACGGGGGACACTGTACTTAATCTCAGCATCTGTGTCCTCCAGCCTCTTTCAGGATAAGTTTGGGTATTATTCAGGCAGTTGGACCAGATGATCATTGTAGGTCTGTTTCCAACTGAAATATTCTGATTTATATTTTTCCCCTTAAAAGAACTCCACAAAGCACTAGAAGTACCTCTCTTTGTCTGATCCCAATCTAGCCCCATCCAGGCAAACTGCACTGAGAAACTCAGCCCAGGGATCACACCTCATCCTGTGAAAGCTCAGTCTTGGGCAGGACGTGATGGAAACACCGAACCAGCCTTCATTTCTTCCCTCTGCACACAGCAGGAGCTGAAACCTGTCTCATCAAGTAAAGCCTTCTTTAAATTAGGTTGATATTATGGACTTAAGAAGCTCCTGGTGACAGGATCAACACAGACAGGCTAAAACAAATACCTGAGCTGAAAACAGAGGTGGAGGCGAAAGACAGCAAGCAATAGGAGCTTTGAAATGCCCCACAGTGCACAGCTTGGATATCCTGGTGAGAGACATCCCTGCAGTTCTGCCTTTATACATCAGAGGATGGAAGTGGGAAAGGGATGTCTCCTTCATGTCAAAGAAAGAGACAAAACCCTCCTTACCAGCAAAATCACCCCCCAATACATTTACCAGCCAAGAGCTGCTTCACTCCATCTGGTTCCTTGCCCGTGCAGAGCCTAATTGTGAAAATCAATGGTGAAGTGCACTGGATATTTACATATCCTGGTGCCTGGGTTAGTGCAGCATCACTCTAGGCTGCACACCCAGTTGCAGACCTGTCCCCATGTCCCCATCTCCAGGCTCCACGTGTCCCCAAGCAGTGGCCGGAGCAGGCAGGCCAGGCTGGGCACAGGCCAGATGCATACTTTCATATAAGACTCACTAATGGCCTTTCAGGTACAACATTATTATTTTCCTCTAATGGCTGCTTTTCTCTCTTTCTTCCTCGCTGGCTCATAAAAGGCACATCATAACTACAGAGGGAGGGGGGAAAGAAGGCGAAAGCTTTGCAAATTACAGCAATCAGAGAGCCTGAACCATTAGGAGCATCTGGGGCTGCATTTTACATAACAGTGGACACTTTCTTTGAAACAATTACAGCTAATAATGAATTAGGATTGACTGGGCTGTAAACGTTTCAAATTGCAATTCAGAGGCTGTCACTCCTCACCATCCCCTTCTTGTTGGGAAAAACCCCTCTTAATGCTCCACACAAGTACTATAGTGGGGATTGTGCAAGATGAGCTTCCCCATAGCCACAAGTACCAGGTTCTGTGCTCCGGTCTCATCCTGCTGTGTTTGAACAGGAGCACAATCCTGTTCGATTTGGGATCTTACCTCCAAATGTGACCAGTGGCAGATGCTTCAGGGAAGAGTTTGCAGAGTAAACTGATGTATCAGGGTGCTTTGTCCTTGCCTGTTTTGACTAATCCCAGTTTAGGGATGGATCAGCAGGCTGCCCTTTTCTTCTTAAGGAACTGCTTTCCAAAGGGAGTTGCTGTGTTTTCGCCCATGGGGTGCCCTGTCTCCAGCTGTCCCAGCCCTAGTAAGTGCAGTGCTACCCTGACATCTCCAGCCCTGTCTAGTTCCAGGTTTTTGTCCCATTCCATGGGGATCTTGGCTGCCTTGGGGCTCAAATCTCACATGTACGCACAGCTGAGACCATACCTCATCAGGGGCTCGATGTCCATAGAATCACAATGGTTTGGGTTGGAAGGGACCTTAAAGCTCATTCAGTTCCAGCCCACTGCCACAGGCAGGGACACCTTCCACTAGACCAGGTTGCTTAAGCTGTGGCTTTTTTTGCCTAGTCTGGGGCAATGAGACCCTTCAGGTGTAGGGAACCTCAGAAGTGGATGAGTTAAATAAAAACTAGAAATCTTACTGCTCTTCTTGTCTCTGGGGGTTACATCAGCTCTGCAATGCCATTGAGTGGGAACCCGCCATGCAAACATAGACCAGAGCTGTCCCAAAGCTGAGGCATACCTGCTTCCCCCCCAGATTCCCCCAAGCAGAGCAAGAACATCGCCAGGGGGTTCACTGCAGCTCAGTTCCCTGCTGTGGCCTGCACAAACCCCTCCAGCTGGGCTCCATCTCCCGCCACAGCTGCCTGAGCACCCAGGTACCCAAACACAGACTTAAGCAAAAGGCATCAATTCCTTCACTTTTGCTGGAATGAAACCCTTCCTTCAAAAGGCAGCGAATATAGAGACGGAGATTGAGAGGAGGGAACATTCACAGCCCTCCGCTGGGAGTGCAGATGTGGCATCAATGGGGTGATCTCTACCCTCTCAAAGGCCCCTTCTCTCCCAGGTTGGCAGATCCTAAAAGGCCGCTTGTTTTGCAGGTTGGCTGCCATCTCGCCCATAGTCTCCTGGGGCAGCACAGTGTCACCTCAGGTCTCTGAGACCCTTCACACTGGCTGATGCTCATCCCTGTCCCCATCTCACTCCTGTTCCCAGGGGCGTCACCAGCCACAACCAAAGCACAGTGCACATGAAGAGGCAGCCAAATCCTTCCAACCTCAGCCCTTTTCAGAGGAAAAGCATCACATTCAGGGATGAAAGGAGGCAAACTCAACCTTGAGTAGAAGAAAGACCACACTACTGTGTCAGATACAGCCCGAGGAACATTTTTGTGTCTATTTCTCAGTGATATTTGAGTTTTGAAATGCTCAGCAAGCTGCTCCATCATCATCAATCCACAGAGCACATCTGTCATGTCCTGCATCCCAAACCTACATTTCCTCCCACCTAAACCTGCCAGGTTTCCAACAACAGCATCTATTTCCCTTCTATGGCAAACCCTCAGCCTTGCAATAAGCTGCCTATTTTATAGAGATGGCTCACACCAGCCTTAAAACTCTAATTATAGAAGAATAACAAGGCTCTAAAGCTCAGAAGCACTTAGATATTATTTCAAGCCAACCAATGAGGAAGTTACAGCTGCTGTAATTAAACATGACACAGAGAAGTCAAGCATTAAAAGCAGGTTCATTAAAAAAGAGCCAGGACTCAGTGATCCATAAAGGCAAGGCCTTGTAGTCATGGGCCAGCCAGAGCGAGATGCAGAGAGGGAAAGTCTCAGCCATCTACCCTGAAAAGGCAGCAACAAAAGTACTAATTGTGTTTGCACTACGATAATGAGCCACTAGCAGGACTTTGTGAAGTACAGCTCAGTCACTGGCTGCAGTGGGGTGCCCTGGGCATCACCCTGTGCTGGGACACTGGCCAGACACCACGCAGGGTGAGCACCACAGCACCCATCACTTTGCTTTTCACCCATGTGCAAAAGGAGGGGAAGAAGGTCGGGTACTGCCTCATCCTTCGTGCTCCCTCCCAGCTTCAGTTTCCCTTGGGATGCTGCACTCTGGGTATCCCAACTCTAAGCCATTAATTCTTCCCAAGAGTTTGCAAAAGAACATGCACTAATTAAGCAGGTCTCTGGGCTGGGTGCGAAAGTCCAGTGGAAGCTGGAGCAAAGCAGCATCCCAAGGCCATAACCCACCACCAAACCATTCTGACCCCAAAAGGGAGAAAAACCACCGCA
>JAOEHX010053694.1:0-50702 GCA_025448015.1 Bolborhynchus lineola | reverse complement strand
GATTTTATAATGCACATTTGCGTTGGTAGTTGTTTCTTTTTAACATTGTATGTGAAACTTCCCTGAGCATTTGCCGCTTTACACGTCTGATTGTTGAAAGACCAGAAATGTAAAAGTAAGATGCAAACTTTTAAAAAGACCTTTGTGTCTTTGTGGTTTATCACACATGCAAAGGTTTGATTCAATTTTACTTGTTCTCACACAGAAAATCTTCAGGCGTGGTTCAGAGAAATCTCCAAGCAAATAATGTCTCTAAATTATGATGATTCAACTGCAGCAGGCAGAAAAACTGTGCAGCTAATACAGGCATTGGAGGAGGTATGGCAAAGACATTTTGACATAAATGACCTCAGCCTTTTGAAAAATAGCATTTGGTACATGTGCACTGTTTTCCAATAGCTGAGTTACAGATCTGCAGTTTAACAGTCATGTAAGTCTTTAGATCTTTGCAGTACTTGCTTATGGACCTTGTGATTGTAAAACAGCAGTTATCATGAAAATCATGCCGCCTGGAGCTGAGGCTTAGGTGAGTTTTTCAAAGAAATGAGTTCAGTATTAAACATGTGGCAGCATTATTCATTTTGTTAGAAATTCCGAAACGAAATCCATTTGAAGACAGAGAGGGTTATTTGAAAGGCAAAATAAAAATACCCATATTTGTTTTGTGTTCAGATCTTCTACTTCCAGGGTATGAAAGAATACTCAAGCTGGTGTTCCACAGTACACCTTCTTGAGTAACTTTGTGAAATTTCTTATTCAACACACTCTAAAGTAGGCCAGGATTTGTTAAGTATCTTACTGTAATAACATCACGAAGAGACATGACAGTTTACTGATTGTATTTGTATTCCTGCCCTTAAAGATGGGGTTTGTTTTTTAAATACAGGTCCAAGAGTTTCACCAGCTGGAAGCTAACCTGCAAGTTTGCCAGTTTCTGGCTGACACCCGCAAGTTTCTTCATCAGATGATCCGAACTATTAACATTAAAGAAGAGGTCTTGATCACCATGCAGATAGTTGGTGATCTTTCATATGCTTGGCAATTAATTGACAGGTATCCTAGCAGGAGCTTCTTCCTTCAGTCATCATTTGTGAAAATTGTGGGAAATAACCTGTATGAATAGTCTTAATACTATTAACTGTCCAGTTTAGAAATGGTCTTAAAGCTTTGTTCTATGAGTTGTTGAGTATAACTCTAATCGAGTTGAGTGAGAACATGCTAACAACCATCTTCAGCATGTTGCTAGCTGCAGGTTAAGTGATACTGTAACTTTTTACTGTCTATCCTGTTCTAACTGTAACAATTTTCTAAGATGGTATCTCCAGCTTTTAATCAAGTGTTCTCCAAAATGCTGAAATTCCCCTTTCAACCAAAAATGAACAAGGAAAGTAAAATATTAGAGAATGCCTTTTCTGTGGTGTGATTTTGCTGAGCTACTTGGCTGTTAATGCTTCCAGATGCCCTCTCCTTTTGCCCCACCTACTCATGTAGGCTTTTCTAACCAGTAGCACTGAACCAGAATCTCCCACTAGTGAAGTTCTTCAGTGATCTTCTATGCCATTTCTAGATTATACTGGTGCTGATGACGTATGATTTAACAGCTGAAAATAAGAGTTTCAAGGGAAGAAACTGATTTGTTTTGTTTGTTTCCTACCCCAGTTTTACATCTATTATGCAGGAAAGCATAAGAGTCAGTCCGTCTATGGTAACTAAACTCAGAGCCACTTTCCTAAAGGTAAGTGTGAACAACAGTTAATGTACTTGAACGCTGCAGGTCAACCAAAGCATTTGTTAAATAGGCCTTAAGTCTGTGAAGTCATAAAAGTGTCAAGACTTCTTTTTGCCAACATTGTCTACATCCATATTTCTTAGACTGTATTAAATTAACTCAAGGTTAGTTTTAAAGAAACTTAAACCAAGTTACACATGTTTTTTTAATGCAACCAGTTATATTGCTGTTGTTGGACAAGTAAGTCTCATCATCCAGCTTCTTCCTATTACAGTTATTTTCTGGAGACATTGGATAGGATCCCCTGCATATGTATCAGAGGAGACTGAAGGAATTACAGAAGTTATGTGGCTATGCCCTTTGTCTGTCATGAGAAAGATCTGGAAATGTTTTCTGTAGAAAAAAGAATGGGAAACAGGATGAGGGAAGGTGTAAAATTACAATAACAAAATAATAAGAGGAATTTAGCCTTACAGACCATTGGACCTTCTGACTTTTACCTTTTTTTCCTTCTGGTTTTGTTTTTTTTTATGTATTTGCAAACCTGATATAACGCTGCTCTTTAGAAAGAATCCAGTGCTTCGAACTGTCAGTTAAGAGCCTGAGCAAGAGAATTCAAGAATATAATTTACATTAGAAAATCAGACATGTGCAGTTAAAATGTTATCTTTATTTCTAGCTTGCTTCTGCTCTTGACTTGCCACTTCTCCGCATCAATCAAGCAAACAGCCCTGATCTTCTCAGTGTATCACAGTATTATTCTGGCGAGTTGGTTTCCTATGTAAGAAAGGTACGTGTTGGAAGAGGCAGAATTCTCTTGTTTTCTAATTATTTTTTCCTAATTAAAGGTTACTGGGTGATCTTTAAGGTCCCTTCCAAACCAAAGCATTCAATGATTTTTAACTTTTTTTTTTAATGAGAATGTGCTGACTCTGTTTCTTCTTTACAAAGGTTCTCCAGATAATTCCAGAAAGCATGTTTACATCTCTTCTCAAAATTATAAAGCTTCAGACTCATGATATTATTGAAGTGCCTACTCGCCTGGATAAGGACAAGCTGCGAGATTATGCTCAGCTTGGACCACGATATGAGGTGCGGTTGAAACAGGGCATTCCAATAAAGCATATCTTATAGGTGGCCAGCTTCAGTGTGAGTTTAAATAGGTACAGCTCCCCAGACTTACACTCCAACAGTGAACTTGGATTTGTTGACTGAGTAAGAATTGAAAATAACTAGTGTTATTGTAAGTATACCTGAGGTGTCATGAGGACAGATGAGTCACTTTTGCTCTTTTATTTGTGAAAGTTTAAAATAGTGATCTTGCAGAAAAGGAAAAGAAAACCACATACAATTATAAATAAGCATAAAGATGTTGGGACTTATCTGCAGGAGAGAGAACCCTAAAAGCCCAAGTCTGAAATGAAGCCCCCTGCTTCTGGAATGCTTGTTCCAGGAGAAGGTCTAAGACTGAATAAGCCAGCAGGGTTAAGCTTTTTGCTGCCTTCAAATGTGAAGACAGGATGGAGGCATGTTGTTTTGATCAGATGAAGCTGTATTGCTCATCAGCTTTTTGGCTGTGCATTTTTTCCTGCGCTGTCAGTTACACTATAACAAAGTATATAACAAGATGTAATATTGAAACTATATGAGTGCAAATTTAATCTAAAATAGGAAGCTACCACTGGAAAAGAACTTTCATCTTTTTAGAGTAAATATTTGAATCCATTGCTTCACTTCGATAACTTGTATTTGCTTTTTCTCTTAAAGGTTGCCAAGCTAACCCATGCCATTTCCATCTTCACTGAAGGTATCCTCATGATGAAAACTACTTTAGTTGGTATTATCAAGGTAATGTTCCATTATTTCAGTAGGAAAAAGTCATTTGGTGGCAATTAGCACTTTAGCACAGGTATTTCAGCACATTAAGCAAAACCTCAAGGGAAGCTAAAAAGACAAGAAAGTCAGCTTGCATATGAATTTTCAGTGATGCTAAACTTGGCATCTTGGTAAGAACCATATTAAGGTAGT
This sequence comes from Bolborhynchus lineola, assembly GCA_025448015.1. NCBI lineage: Eukaryota > Metazoa > Chordata > Aves > Psittaciformes > Psittacidae > Bolborhynchus > Bolborhynchus lineola. The sequence goes on along the minus strand of JAOEHX010053694.1, from coordinate 46,945 downwards.
TAAGAACCCACAGTCCTCATTATAAATAGATTCATCAACCTTAATGGATGATCTTTGCTTTTTTTCCCTTCTGGAAGGCTTTTCTGAGGAACTGTTTCTGCCATTGGCAAAGACTGCTCATCCTACATTAAGATGCCTCTTTCAGGACCATGCAAGGATTCTTGAAAAAATACACACTTCTTAATGTATACTGGCTTTTTATAATTGTACAGCTTTCCCCGTGGATTATGAGCAAAGGGCGAATATGAGAACTATAAACCTTTGCTGCTCAACTTCAAAATCTACTATCCATTAGAAGTATTTAAATATTTATTCTTTGGACAAGTGGTGATGGGAAAGTACATCTGTTTGCAGTGCTTTCCAGTTCACCATAAGCACTTAATATCTTAGTACAAACTAAACCCTTTCTATGTGATTTTATACCTTTCTGACTTTAAGAAAAAAAAAATGCTTCTTCTACTTAGGTGGACCCAAAACAGTTACTAGAGGATGGAATAAGGAAGGAGCTGGTAAAACGGGTAGCCCTAGCTCTTCACAGGGGACTTATCTTTAATCCCAGAGCCAAGGTGGGTAACAGCTTGATTTGATTTTATATTTTATGTATCTTGGGTTTGCTGGGACCTCTTTATTCTCCTAGTTTCTAGAAAATAATTCATACTTGAAAAAAACTGCAATTTTTGAACTTCTTAAAGGTTACTTGCTATGATTTAATGTTCAAATGAGGTTTTAAACTGGTAAGAATAGACAGAATTCAAAACACTTATTTTTATTCCATTGCCAAGTGTGTCCTATCAACTCTGAGTTCACAATTCTGTCTTTGTAACGGCTGATGATAAAACATGATATATATAAGCCAGGTATATACAGAAAGTCAATGGTAGAATAAGGAGTGCAAGTCCTTGCTTTGATCCTGTCCAAATCCTTGAGTCTCATTGGTGAATCAATAGTACCACTGAAGCCTAAAATAAACATTAAAAGCAGGAAGGAAAAATACTAAGAATTATTTCAGATATCAACCAACCTTTGATAAATTTCTAAGTGCCTTTCAGTTCTGGCTGGAGCACAGTGAAATCCTCCAGAGGTGGTTGTATAAAGGCATTTAGGAAGCCGTTTTCATTTTCTTTGTATTCTGCCTGTTCACAGCTTTGTTTTTATCTTCTTTGGTGTTTTTCCCATCTGTAGCCAAGTGAACTGATGCCCAAGCTGAAAGAAATGGCAGCTACAATGGATGGATTCCATCGCTCATTTGAATATATCCAGGATTATGTCAATATATATGGTTTGAAAATTTGGCAAGAGGAAGTGTCTCGTATTATCAACTACAATGTAGAACAGGAGTGCAATAACTTCTTAAGAACAAAGGTGCTAGTCGAAAACAAGAACAAGTAAAAAGTTGATAAATGTCTTTATATTTGGATGTTAAAACTTGTGACTGATGGAGCGTATATACCCAATTGTGCACAGTTTATACTGTTGTGACTTCAACTAAATGTGCTAACTACTGTGTAAAACATCTGTCCCCAGCTTTCTTTCTGAACGATTTCAGCATCCCCACTGCATTAGTCGTACATAAGAAGAGCAAAGTACCCCAAAGAGAGTATTTTAGTATCTCTTGCCAGTGAATATCATGGAATCATTGAACACCAAGTTGGAAGGAACCTCAGGGATCATCTGATCCAACCTTTCTAGGCAAAGCATGACCTAGACTGGGTGTCCCAGCACCCTGCCCAACTGAATCTTCACCAGTGTTGGGAAAGCCACCACTTCCCTGTGGAGATTATTCCAATGGCTGGTTGCTCACGTTGTGAAAAATGTTCCTCTTGTGTCGAATCAGAATCTCCCCAGGAGTAACTTGTGCCCGTTATCCCTCATCTTTTCCATGTGACTCCTTGTAAAAAGGAGTAAAAAATAATTACTGAATCACTGTAGTCATCTCTGAATCTCTTGTTAGCCGTGAGAATGCAGATGAGAGGGACTGCAGTAGTTACTGGCTCTACTTCACAAGTGGTGGGATGAACAGATCTTAAATTTGGCTAACAAAATGTTGGCTAGTCTTACTGCAGAAGGGAAGAGATGCAGTTCTCACCAGGCCTGTAGGTAGTTCTCTCAAAGTCCACACTTACTCTCTGCTTGTTCTTTGTCATAAGGCTCATTCTTTTTGATTTATTAGGTTTTTATAGTGTTTTGCTGTCTATAATTTGAGATACTGTTTTACAGTGTAAACAAAAGGAGTAATGTTTCTAAGCAAATTAAAACCATGCAATGGTAACACTGCAAATTTAAACTTGTTTTTCAGATTCAAGACTGGCAAAGCATATACCAGTCTACTCATATTCCAATACCAAAATTCACACCTGTGGATGAATCTGTAACATTTATTGGTCGGCTTTGTAGAGAAATCCTGAGGATCACTGACCCAAAGTAAGTACTGTGTGTCCACAAGTTTGTATTACAGTACCATGCATTGGATTGCTCCAATTCCACTATATACAACAAGAAAATATGCAACAAATAGTTTTTCCTTAGCTATCGTATCACCACTTTTACCTAAAACCAAATCTGTCCAGTCCTGTACATTTTAAATATTAATCTAGAAAAGTTGTGATTTTAGCCCAAGAAGGAAAACAGTGTCTTACACGAATAGAGGAGAGAGAAAACAGGGGTGACAGAATCGCTGTGGAGAGGGGAGTAACTAACTTTGCCGGAGATGCTTAGAGTCACAGAATCATAGAATGGTTCAGGTTGGAAAGGAACTTAAGATCTTCTAGTTCCAACCCCCAGACATGGACAGGGACACCTCACCCTAGACCATGTTACCAAGGCCCTGTCCAACCTGGCCTTGAACACCGCCAGGGATGGAGCATTCACCACTTCTTTGGGCACCCTGTGCCAGTGCCTCAGCGCCCTCACAGTGAAGAACTTCTTCCTTATATCCAACCTGAACTTCCCCTGTTTCAGTCTGAACCCATCACCCCCTGTCCTATCCCTGACGAAGAGTCCCTCTCCAGCATCCTTGCAAATACTGCCTGGATTGGGGTCCATCTGAGGTGCTTGGTTATCCCACCTGTGCTACCAGCAGAGATCCTGCAGCTTGTGCCAGGGGAGGAGAGGAGCTGAGCTAACAGGGAGGACCCATGCCAACACCTCAAATCAAGCACTGGAAAGCGGAGAAGAAAACTGGTCTGGGAAAGTTATCTCCCTGGAAGTCTTGTCTCATGGAGGGCTGAGGAGCTGGTGTCCCCTTGAGACCTTGCTCATGCATGTGGTCCTTGTAAATTTGGTCTCCTTGAAGTCAGCAAGTGGATAGGACAGAGCAGATATCCCCGGCAGTGCTCAAGGCCAGGTTGGACACAGGGGCTTGGAGCAACCTGCCCTAGTGGAAGGTGTCCCTGCCCATGGCAGGGGTTGGAGCTGGAGGAGCTTTAAGGTCCCCTCCAACCCAAACCATTCCATGATTCTGTGATTTAAGGAGCTCACTTACACAGCAGGTACAAAGAGCAAAAGCCTGGTCTCGCTGCGGGCGGAAAGCAAGATGCAAGGAAGCATCCCAGCAAAGCCAGATTCAACTGATGAAGAGCCAAACCACTACAAAGCTTTATAGAAAGCAAGGAAACTCCAGGACAAGGCCAGGAGCAGCAGAGCCATCTTCTCCAGCACCTGATCCTTAGTTGTCAGCAGTAGCTTGAGGAGCAGGTGTCAGAAACCATCATAAATGGAGCTAGAAGAAATGCTCTTGTCTGCTTCCCCACTTGAAGACGCACTGTATAAGCCTGCAAAAATACCACAGATGCCCTGGGCAATCCCACCCCCAGCAACTCCTGACACCTAGGAAAGGTTTCTGAGCAGGAAGCCTGCCCATTGCCACTGCAGCCCAAAGCCTTCTTGCCTTAAGATGCTTCCTGCAGCAGTTGTGGGCATTTGACTGCCACATGTTTCCTCCTGCGTGTGTGCGAGATGGGGTGGCAGGAGAGGGGGAATCTCCATCAGCAAGAGCCAATCTTTGTCATGCAAAACGATGAAATTCTGCTTTTTGGCAAAAGTGATTTTTCATTAATTCCCCCAGCTGGAGGTTCACCATTTTCCAGAGGAATTTGGCCGTTTTCCCAGTGCGCAAAGCCTCTGTGGGTTAGCACCAGCAGGGTTTCATTTTCACATGATCAGCCTTCAAATATGCAATAGAGCCTATTGTCTAAATACAGTATGAGCACAGCTCCAGCCACCTGATCGGGGCCTGGTTTCCTGGCATTTACTCTCCCCATCTGTTGGCTTTTAGCATAAATTGAAGCCCAAGTGCCTACTAACACTAGTCGTGCATGTGAACGTGCTCACGGAGCCATAATCTAACATGCAGAGCATATTGGACCCAGTTCAGCTTGTGCGAAACGCAAGGCACATCCAAAGGCAGAACTGGAATTGCTTTGAGGGCACATTCTTTGCCCAGACCACTTTCTGCTACACATGCATACACTGGAGACCTCTTTTTTGGATAGAGAGAAATGCACGTAAATGGGAGCTTCCCTCAGGCTGATGCTGATCCCGCTTCACTTCTTATCCGACCCCAAAACACGTTCCAAATGAGCTCGGAGAAATGGAGGCCATTATGTGGAAGGCACAGAGTTCTGCCTGATGATGTCCCACATTTCCTTGCGTGTTAATGGTTTGGATGTGCGAGGGAGTGACGCAGCCCTGCGCAGCGGGATGGCTCCCTGCAATGCCATGTGCCATCCTGAAGCCAGGCTGGTGCCTCCAACCTGCCCATGGCTTTTGCAGCCTCTAAGGATGCTCTGTACTGTGATAAATCTGAGCTTCTGGACCAGGTGAGAAAGCAACCCTCAAAACTGCAATGGATTCATAGGGAAACGAAACCTCACCTTTCACCACCAGTCATTTCCAAAGGATTCCCTCTGAGCATCGCAGTTCAGTGTTGTTTTGGGAAACTGGGGCTCTGAGGAGCTGGGTTTGACATAGAAACCCATCCCCGTTTGGGTTGGAAGGGACCTCAAAGCTCCTCCAGCCCCAACCCCTGCCACGGGCAGGGACCCCTTCCATAGAGCAGTTGCTCCAAGCCCTGTGTCCAACCTGGCCTTGAGCACTGCAGGGATGGGGCAGACACAGCTCCTCTGGGCACCCTGTGCCAGCGCTCAGCACCCTCACAGGGAAGAGCTTCTTCCTTATACCTGACCTGAACTTCCCCTGTTTCAGTCTGAATCCGTCACCCCTTGTTCTGTCACTACAGACCCTGATGAAGAGTCCCTCTCCAGCATCCTTGTAGCCCCCTTCAGACACTGGAAGCTGCTGAGGTCTCCACACAGCTCCTCTGCTCCAGCCCCAATGTTCTCAGCCTTATCTCTGCCCCTGACCATTTCCTTCCCTCTTGCACCGTGTCACAGCCCCATGGAGCAGGGGCTCCTCGCGTGCCACCGCACAGCCGCAGGGATTGCCCTGCTCATCCCACACCCGGGTTTCTGAAGGTCAGTTTCCCCTGTAGCCCGGGCAAGGAGGGATCATGCTGGTTAAGAAGCTTACCAAAATCAGCACCTCGCCCTAACCCACGGGGCTTTCCTGGATTTGTGTGCCTCTAATTTCAATGAAAGAGCTTCTTCCATATGTGCACCTTCTCAGCATCTCAGCTCACCTTCATCTCTTGGATTCACCCTTAAAAACAGCCATAAAGTCTCCATTCATATTTCATCCTCTGTTCCTCAGAAGTGCCTTTCCAAGGACAGCAATGCACCAGATCCCTTCCTGGGGATAGAATGTGACTGTACTGATGGAGTTTGTGCATCCACGTATCTCCACTTGGTGATATATCTAATATTGCTCCAAGGGTAGCCTCTGGGCCCTGCTCTTTGAGCATCCAAGCAGCAATACCACACTCTTTAGGGGTCCTGTTGAAGACATTTTGCTTTGTTTTCTCCAATCCCAAGCAAGCATGCTGTTTTCTACTTGATAATCCTTGGGAATTTCAGACAAGGCCTTACCCACACCCCTATGCACAGACAAAACTCCCTTCTGAGCCTAAAGCTCCATTGATCTCCTGCTTCCTCCAGTGCCACACGCACATTGTCCTCCCGCAGCGCAGGAGTGGGAGAAGAAGAGCAGGCACAAGCCAAAGAGGCAATGTGGAGCTCAGCAGGAGTGCTGCGAGCTGGGCTGACACAGCGTGGTCCCACGGGAGCCGCAGCACAGCGATGGGTATGACCTGGCAGCTCCTGCTGAGGCCGTGCACGATGCTGTCACATCATCACGCACCCAACCAGCACACTTCCTTGCTCCAACAGCTCTAACAGTACTGCCCTGCCTGCCCCCAGCCCCAGCAACTCCACTGCATCCAGTCCCCATCACCACTTACTCCTCTATGGGACACCTTTGCTCCCTGCACAGCTCCTGCATAAGCATAGGCTTTGCAAAGAGGGTACTGAGGCATCTCCAGCCTCCCAGCAGCCACTGCCAGGAACAGAAATGCCTCTTTAATCTTATTTATTCCTTCTCCATTGCCTGCATAAACTGTGACCTGCAAAGAGGTCCACGGACAGATCCAACACTGTGGGGCTGACGGGGATGGAAGCTTGTAATAGACAATAGTGGTGGTTGCATCCGTAAGCCAGCTCCATGGTACTCCAGGGCTATGGAGGAGTTCAGAGGGAGCATGGACATCCTCAGATGATAAACAGCCACCAGAGACAGCCCTGCTCCCGCTCAAACCGCAGGTTTTGGCATGAAAACTGAAGCAAAAGGAAAAGGCACAACCACCCCACACATCCCACAGCACAGGCAGCTGCCTGCTCCTGGCACAGGGACCCCAGGACAGGGTATCATTCCCCCAGAGAACAGCACTTTGGCAGGGAACATCCCATTCCTCCAGAGGAGGAACAGAGATGCGGGACTGAACAGCAGCAAACATCTCCCTATATAGCCCTGTGCTATTCCCATCACATGCAGCTCCTGCCCAGGGAAGCCTCTGTGTGACCCATGCTCATGTGCTGCATGAGAGGCATGGTCGCAGGAGCTCGCAAGGAATGTGCCAGGTATTGTCCCCACTGATACAGACCACATCAGGAAACAGCCACCGCTTTGCTGGAGGAGACCACTGAGCAGCACAACCCACGCCGGGGAGGTTTCCAAGACCAGCACTGGGGGCACACCCCACTTCTGCCCCTCCTGTTAAGATAGGTGAATTCATCTCTCAAAGGCACAGCAGTTGCTAAGAAGCCCATTGAACACCATCATTAAGAGCCAGTCGTAGCTAGAGAAGTGCTCGGGATATGGCCAAGGGCAAGATTCATCTTTGTGTTACTTGCTTTGCATTGCACAGCAGAAAAGCTCCATATGTTGGCATTCATTGAATATGGGAAGTAGTTTTAGCACCTAAGAACAACAACAGATCCAGAAGTGAGTGGAAGTAGGCTTGGCAGTGATGGGTTTGGAGGTGCTGTCACCCCATCTCTAACAGGACGGAGAGGAAATCATTGCTGACTGCACTGGTTTCGGTTGGAAGCTGTTCACACCCACCACCTTCCTGACAGTGAACCAAACACCACGTTTTCAGCTGCCAAAGTGTATTTTTAATAGAGAAGCCATAAATTCCCCCTTCTTTGAGCTTCCCTCCTGCTGCTGCTGGGGCCTGACAATGGGTTCACCAACGCAGAGCAGGAAAGGGTTTGCTGGTGTAAAAGAGGGGAGAAAGGAAGTTTCACATTGCACCTCCTCAGCTAGAGGAAAGCCAGAAAACCCCATTTGCACTAACTCAGGTAGGAGCATAACAGCATCAGGGCTTAGGAAGTACTTACACTGCAGGGGATCCAACTGAGTATTTCCACTACAGCGTTCAGTGTAAGCCACATAAGCCCAATATTGCTCAGTAAATACACTCACTGCCAACAGGAAAACATGGCTGTAAAACTGGATTCACTCCCAGCTCTCTCCTTTCTTATCCCATCAGCTTTGGCTTTTCATGGCCGTCAAATACAACAGCTCACCAGCACAGAGACTAAGTGGGAACAAAGTCCAAACCGGATCTGGTGCTGCTCTCTGTACTGTACTTGCACCATGGGGTGCTCCTTCCCACTCCAAACTACCCCCAGGCTGTGGTTGTCCCATTCCACCCATCAGATGCAATTCCCATCTCGTTCTAGCTCTGCACGGCCAGAAACAGAGCAAGGTCCATGCCCAGGTTGGGTTCCGGATATCATGGCTGTTGCTTAGCAGCAGTACCATGCAGAACATCACTTCTGAGGATCCCAACTCTGGCCTAAGTCCAGGGAAAGATGTTCTTAGTTTTGATCAATGGTGTTTGTATTACCCTACTATGGAGCACCCCTTCAGAGCCTGACATAACCCTCCTTTCCAGGAGAGCCAGGGCTGTGTCCTCCCCCAGCCAGCACAGGTACTTTTACAAACCACAACATCTAGCCCTGGGGTTGAAGTTTTAACAATGGCACAGTGTGAGATGAGCCAACGTGTATTATGGAGATGTCCTTCAATAATCAAGACCACGCAATGACGTTTGAGTTGTTCACCAGAAAGGCAAGAAAGACCACTTCCAAACAGGAGGTTTTTGCACCTTTCCATTTCTGCCATAGCATTGAGTAACTCATGTGCTTGAGAAAGTGCCTTTGCACACATAGCGTGCGGAGAACCTGAGCTCCTGGCAAAGCCAGCTCCACTCAGACAAATCAGACTTACAACCTCACCCCTTTTGGGGAGGGGGGAGAGCAGGGAGGGGGCTAATGGCTTCTTTATTGCATTAGGCAGCATCTTCATTAAGGCAGAGGAGAGTAACAGAGGGGAATGCGCACGTAGCGTGACTTCTTTGCTAGAACCCCACTAACCGCCAACTGGCAGCTCCTTGGCTCTCAGCCACCCAAATCCAAGAGACCATCTGGCAACGGGTTCAGTTATCCCTCCCCAGTTAACAGATGTACACTAGATGGTGTGGGAACAGCGTTTTACAGAAGCAATTAGTTTAATCCTCAGCTAAACACTTTAAATTCCAAGCGACTTGGAGATGGGGGAGGGAAAAAACAAGAAGAGGAAAAGAAAAACCCCAGAACAAACCATCTTGCTCCCAATTTCAGTGAGAATAAGTACCAAAAAGCCCATTCTGCTGGCTTCACCACCCATGCGTGCCCACGGGGCTTGGTCCTATTCCCAACTGCACACGCTGGACACTGGAAAACTGAGATTTGTTTGAAAGCTGCAACTGGGTGACCACCACTTGCATGGCTACACCATCGCTGCGGTCCCATGGCCAAAAGCCAACTGGGTGGGAGCTGAGCTTTGAAATGCAGCTCTGTCCTGGCCTCAGCTCCCCGTCTGACCTTGGGCAAACCATTTCACCTGCTTAAAACCAGTTGCCTGGCTCACACACGTCCCCACCTCCAAAAAGGGGATAAGTGATAAGCAAAGGGGGTAAGTGATGTGGTCCTGCTGCAGGGAGAGCTAAGATGGAATCAATTAGGGTTTGTGAAGCACTGGAAGAGAGAGCCTTGAATGGGAAGGACTGCAGGAATACAGAACGTTGTTATTAATTACACCGATTAATTATTATTAAATTAGCACAATTCCATTCTCCGAAGAGGAGAAAAGAGACATTCTCCAGCCATTGCTTCCGCTCCCATCCTTTAAAACAGTGACTTTCCAACTGGAGAAGACTGAATGAGGAGCTTAACCCAAATAAAATAAATTGCCAGTAATTTCTGGTATCCCCTATGCCATTATTGAACAATTTGCATTTGAATCGGGGCTTTTTCCATCACAATCCAGCTTCACCTGATCCTGCTTTCTAATCACCAGCCCCATTTATGAAATCCCAGCGTGTTGCCGCAGAAATTATGTCACAAATTCATCATTATGACTTCCCCAGCAGGAGCGACTGGAGCTGAAGATTGGCTGCAGAAGTTGCCTTTTCAACCAGTGCTGCTTTAAAGCTATTTTCATGTTGGTTTAAGGTACAGAAGCGAGATTAGCGACTGTGGCGAATTGGGCGACCACGTCTTGAATATCCAAGATTACACCCATGAGTCGCAGCCACCGTAAAACACGATCAAGAGATGTGATGGAGGATGAGCCTTGAAATCAGTTCTAATCTCTGAGAGTCTGCAGAAAACACACTATGAGTTTATAAAGAGGGAAATAATTCGGGATTCAAAAGGGAACCAGGCTGCTAATAGCGACGTTGCATCCCTTTCCTTCAGCAAGGCTTAGCTGTCAAACCACCCCGAACGCTGAGGCTGACGGCTCTGCGCATCCCTTTGATACCATGACAATTAGCCAGGTACCACGGCAAGAAACAGAGTCAACTTTTGAGGCGAATAATTCATATTTCAAGTGTTTTAGGCTTCCTGCGAGGTTGTGCTCCTCTCCCTGCTGCCTATCAAAGGCTGGCGCGTGGTTTAGTGCCTAATGACAGCCACTGGAGAACTTTGACACTGGGGAAAAACCTTAAAGCAAAGACTATAGATGCTATAAGCAATGTACTCTGCCAGCAATTGTCTTCTCATCCCCCTTGGTTGTTGAAGGTAAACCACACTGGAATAAACCCCTCTATGGCTGCTAAAGCTGAGGAAATGATTCAGTGAAGAGTTAAAAACACCTTATAGAGTGCAATGGCTGATTTGGGGACCACACACCAATGTGTGGGTGCAAGCTTGAGGCCTCACCACGCTCACAGGGAAGAACTTCTTCCTTATATCCAACCTAAATCTCCCTGCTTCAGTTTGAACCCATCACCCCTCGTCCTATCTCTACAGCCCCGGATGAAAAGCACCTCTCCAGCACCCTTATAGGTCCCTCTTCAGGGCTTAACTCCTGCTTCAGCATCCTTCTGGAGTGGGGCATAATGGAGATAGGCTGGGTAGGGGGTTCCCAAATATCCTCTGGCCATTAGCAAGGGAGAGGGGGCAAAACATTCCACTTACTACTGGTCTTTGACAGTAGTCTTAGCATCCTTGTGATGCTTGCTGGCATCCAGTTGGAACCAGACAATCTGTACGGTCCCTTCCAACCCACATCATGCCTCGATCGTGCCTTGGTAGATTAGCACTGTCCTTGGCTGGTTTACCAGTGCTTGGATGAGCAGCGAGAGATGCTTAAGGAGGGCACAGTGCAAACAGGGTTTGGGTGCCCTCCGCAGCAGAGGAAGAAGATGCTGGGAATGGAGAGCAAGGAGAGAAGTCCAAATGTTCTCCCATCCACCATGGGCTCTGGTCTCATGGCACTGCCCTACTCACAGCCCTTCCCTGGATACATTCAGTCCCAGCCCTCCGTGGTCTGGATCTGATTCGCTCCTCCAGGATCCAGCCCATGAGCCCTACCAGCTTCCCACCTTTCTTGAATTAAACCAGAGCAAGGGAGACGGCAGCTACATCCTGTATTTACTTACAGGAGATCTTGTAATGTTGTTAATGACTTCTTTGATGTTTTCTGGAGTGCAACGTTTGACTGTAAAGGAGACACCATCTGATTTACACCAACTGAAAACATTCAGGATGAGCAAGGAACCTCAAGATTTTGGGGGGAAAAGTAATAAAAAGAGAAAAACTATGACCCCGTGTCCCATCAGACCAGCACTACACAGTGGCCACCAGTTGTAAACTGGAGTTATCTAGCACCAGTAAGCCTGTTCCATTGCAACTGAGCCCCTCTACTTTGGAGACGCCACAAGCAATAATGAATTAGTAGCAAACACCCTAATGGTTACTTGTTCCTTGCTCCAGCAAGGACTCTTTCAGCTGAGAGGTCTGTCCCAGTGCAGCTGTAACACATTAAGGGAAAGAGCAGGAGGAAACCTGGGACTTATTTAGAAGGAAGATGCCTGGTCCTATGTGCCTCATGCAAGATCCCAAGGAGCTGCCTACTCAGATGTGACTGCATACACACCAAGCACATCTCTGAAGCCTCCACACCTCCAATAGGCATACAATCACAGATAGTACATGGGAATGGTGGTTTGAAGTAATTAATGTCGCAGTGCATGGGAAGGCGTCCTGCGCTTCCCGAGGGATGGCTGCACTGGGCCCAGGAAGGTCCTGCAAAGCACATGTGCAAAGGGGGACCAGGAGCGAAGAGCCACCCCATCAGCCCCTCCATGCAGTGCAAGCCCTAAACACGCTATAGACATGTCCTCACCAGCCACAGCATAGACCACAGCATGACAGGAGCTAAACACAACACACACCCTGAGGGCCTCTCCTGTGCAACCCAATGCAACGTCCAGCCACCCATGGCAGGGACATCCCTGTCCTGCCATCTCTGAGGGCCAAGCACCCTCTCCCTTTACAGCCATTGGAAAAGTGTCATCCTCCTGCTTTTACACCCAAGGCCCAGAAACACCCCAGCTCATGGGGGAAGCCCAGAGGTTTCATTCCCTGCTTCAAATTCCCCAATGCAGGCACTTCACCACAAAGCCATTTGGCTTCAGGCAAGCCCAGAAGAAGCAATTCTCCAGCCTCGAGGTCCTACAGCACCCTGAGCTCCAGAAAACATGTATTCGCCACCTCCTTGGTCTGCGAGACCCCAGGCTTGCTGTGACCATGGGGAACACTGAGCTGGGACACGCTATAGCACAGCACCATCCTGCCCAGAGACACTCCCTGCTCCAAGAGAGCCTCAGGAACCAGCTCCCAGATGACCACGCAGCCCCAGGAATCCGCTGCCCAGAGCAACACCACCACAGTTACAGCCACAAACACCCCCTTTCCCCCCAACCCTTACAGAGAGAGGACATTCAACAACTATGGTGCACTTAACTCACACATTGTCCTGCCATGGGGGGAGAGGACACCAGCAGCTGCAGCTCCAGCCCCACACTCACATCCTTCCCCAGCTCCACTCCTTACCCTAACAAGCTCCAGGAAGTCACAGGTTCTTATAGGCTTTGCTGCTTAACCACCCTCAGCTGCACCAGTAATACCAGTTCACCCAGCTCCCTGCTTCCCCTCCTGGGTGCTGGAGGGGGCTCAGTCCCCCAAGGCACACATCAGACCATTCTACCTGCTATTCCTCTACCTCTGCTTCAGCTTCCCTCCTTCCTCATGGGACTTATTCCTGCAGCGTGAGCATCCCTGCAATGCATAAAGGATGATGGGCAGCTCTTCCAGCTGAAGTACCCAGCTTTTCTTCTTCTTACCCAAAGCTTCCCTGCAGATGCACCCTCCAAAGGAGGTGTTTGCAGCCATTTCCCCCTGCTCAAACATCACAGGACCCCCACAACATCCGTAATGCTTTCTGCTCACAGAGCACCACTGCTGAGGAGCACAGAGGGTCTCTGCTGCTGCTGCCTGGGAGCATCAGAGAACACGAGCTTGATGCACCCATGTCCAAGGCAAATGGAAGACCCACCCAGAGCAAGCTATAGCAGGCAGGATGGGATCATCCTGAGATGCCCAGTGCTGGCACCAGTAGGAAACTTGTTGGAGAAAGCACCTGCAAAACAAACTGCACCTTGGCCCCTGCCAATCGCATGGATTGTCTCTTAATCTGGATTAATTTTAACCCTGAGTGCACGGCCAGGCTGTACAAAGTGAGGACCTGCGGATGTAAAGGCACGAGCAGCATCTGCTGGGTGAACTTCTCATCACCAAACACCCCCAAATTACAGAACTCACAGCCCTATTGAGAGCTCAGGTGTAGATGTCTCCTTTCTATCAATGGTAACTCAAAAGGGAGGTAAAGATTCTCTGGATGTACCAATGCAGTCTTCATCCCATGGAGTCCAAAGGACTTTGTCCAGGGCTCTCACTCCTTTCATCTACTGCAGAGCCTGTCAAGAGGCAGGACAAGAGGGAAAGGAAACTAGAGAATACAGGAGGCACATGTGCACATCTGATTAACCAGACTTCTGCTGAGCCCAGCAGCTCCAGGGCCCTGTTCTCTCTGCCCCTGTACTAAATGTCTGGTTTTACTGGTTTATGATGTCAAACATCAGTGAGTTTCCCTTGAGTTGCAAATAGAACATAAATTACCTTGGGTAAGCTCAAGTTAGCTATAAACATCCCGGTGCTAATAACTTCTCCAACAGGCCAAGGGATTCCAGCTTGTAGGAGCAGAGCTGAGCAGCGGGGGCAGCCTGTGAGTAGGAGGCAGCTTGATCAGGAAGAGAAAGTACCACACTGTGAGCTCCTCAAATGTACTTGCTTTGGATACCAAAATAGACAGTGACCTTGACCCGAAGGTTTGGGCACAGGCGTGCAGCATCTCAATAGAACGGGAAAGGCATCCATCCTGCTTTCATCCCAGCAAGGTCAAAGACAGAGAAATCAAACTCAGAAGGATGCGCTGTGTCTCCAGGAGGCGTTCTCCTAAAGGAAAAGCCCAGGTTGGGGTGAAGCCCTTCCGCAACAGCTCTTTGGCAATACAAAGTCCATTATCCACAAACAAATCCCACTGTGGTCAAGACATGACTTTGGCCTTAGTGAAGAGGCTAAACCAGTTTGATCTCACATATGCAGGCCCTTAGGCACTTGCTGCATCCTCTGGGACACCCTGATGGACTCCATTACTCCATCAGTGCACTGGGGAGCGGGGTCAGACCCTCTTCCTCACACTTCCCTGGCAAGAGGAGCTCTGTTCGGGCCAAAATGGCATTCTCAGACATGAAGAGAAAGGGAAAGCAAAGGTGATGCAGCCCTGAGCCGCCTTGCACCACCCCAAGTGCCTTTTCTAAGTACAACGAATGGCCATTGCATACAGTTGGTATTTAACGGAGACAGGAATGTTGAAGTGACTCAGCTCCATGACAGGAGGTGGACGCTTCACCACAAAGCCATGTGGTCCCATGGCACAGCGTGCCTTGTTTGAAGACCTAGATTTCAGTTTAATTGCATTAAACAGGTCCTAGTGGCAGGTGAAGAGCAGAGCAGCTTCAGATGGAAGCACCAGAGCTGTTGTGGAGACAGGCAGTGACTCCCTTCCTGCTGGCAAGTGGAAATGCAAAGGAACACAAGAGTGGTCTGAGAAGCAGTGACTTCGCTGCTTTGTTTCCATTAGCTTCAGCGACACAGGTCATGGGAATGGAACTGGGCACCTGGTGAAAGCCAATGGAGGACAGATCTCCATTGAAATCATACATCTAAGAATCACCCTTTCCTTCCAGCTTCCAACCAGAGTGACCTCAGGTCCAACCTCCTTCCATTCGTTTACCTTAGCCCCAATTCTTACAACGCAAACCACCCAATACTCTTTCTTCTATGTGTGATTTTCACAGCTGGATCTTCAGGTGGTGATTGCTGTTAAAGATCTCACCCACAGGTTCCAGAAGAGATCCCAAGTCTACCCCAGCAGTTAGGCTGATCCCCTCTCCTCATGTCCCTCATCACAGATCCCTGTAAGCATCCCAGATATTGGCACTGCAGACTTAGGAAACATTAAACGTGAACCGGGAATCTGTTACAAAACACAGAAGCACAATTGGTATAAGGAACATCAGACAAGCCACTAAAGAAAGTTCATTGCTGTCCATCACACACCCTTCCATCACAACTCACTATGAATAAGCCCCATGTTTCCAGCTCCCCCACAGGCAGCACTGTTTATGGTCCTCAAGGAGGTTTACAGCAGCGTGAGCACGAATCCCACCTCCATCCTGCACCCACTGCCATACAGCACAGCCTTGTTCCTGGCATTTCCATTCAGGAATGGAGGCGCGGCTGGATGTGTTCAGCGCCGTTCAAGCAAGCAGAATGAAAGGTAAAACATCAGCACCGGAATCCCTCCTTCCTTTGAGGTTCTGTTGTAACTTGTCAAGTTTTACTTCAAGCGTGACAAACGTGACACTGTACCAAGTGTGGATTTGGGTGGTTATTACAAGAGATGCTATTACACAGGAGATGTTTTCCTTCATCTGCTGCGAGCCCATTACCGGAGCATCACAAAAAACACAAAGCCTACACACATGCTTCAGCAAAGCTAAAGCTCAGCCTGGTTTCTTTGCCCTTTTTAAAGAGGGCAGAAAGGCTCAAGAATCAGGAAAAGCATAGGGAATGCTTTACTGAGCCCATTGTTCTAATGGGAGTAGAGGAGTAACAGTTATTTCCCCATGACACCTATTATCCATAAGTTAATACAGAGATCAGACACCAGTTACCTTACAACACCCATGTCCCACACTGACCATTTAATCTTCAAAACAGGTTCAATATAGGGTGGACTTCACCCAGCATCTAAAGACTCCCAAAGAGCACTGCGTATCACCAAAACCCACATTATTACAGCCCATTCTGCACTCAGAATTCAAACTGAGAGTAGTCTACTACTCCCTGGCCAGGGCTTTTCCTGATTTAGATACACCCTATTGCTCTGCAGCGTTTTGGTCTCCACCACAAGGACTGCTGGCTGATGAATTATGCCAGATTTGCATGGCTGAGGTCCATTACCAAAGCCAAAGAACAACCCACCCCCCAAAGTCCTCTGATGGTACCTGTTTGAGAATGACTGATTGTACTTGCATGGCTTTGGCTCCACACTACTGGTAAGCTTCAGAAACTTGCTTAACCCAGTTTCTGCTGTGCAGCTCACTGGTAGTAAAAGCACCATAACTACAACTTTACAACTCATTTTACTTCGCCTCTTGTTAAATGTGTATTTATTAACCTGGCAAAGGTTCCTGCTGGGAGTTTATGCCAATTGTAACTTCAGACTCTCTCATGAATTCCTTTCCCTTTGAACATGCAGAATGTAAGAGCTGCTTCAGCCAACAATTCTTTTTTAATTATTAGTATTTTTTTAACCATTCAATAAAATTTCCCTCAACTTTCAAATTTAATAGGAAGGACCTATTTAAACAGAGCAGCACCAATTTCACAAGCATTAGGTCTTTAATAGAGCTATTGGTGCTCTTGAACCAGCAGATAACCACAACCTGATGGCAACTCTCACAGTAAGTGTAAGCTTTCCACCTCTGAGATTTTGGTGGTAGGAAGGAAGAACATTTGGGAGGCCAAGCTGCCATCAAGAGCATACCTGAGGCTTATCTGAAACCATCTTTACTGCAGCCAGCTCCTCCTCACACACTTGGTTCTTATTATTGTCTAAAACCTCATTTTTATCCCAGCTTCATCAGGTGATCTGTCTTACACTAAGTAACCTGGATGGAACAACTACACATAGAGGTGAGACTTGAAATCCTCATAGCAAAGATTCCATTTTGCCATTAACTACAGTTACCTGGTATGTGTACGCCCACAAAGATAGGGAGTCATTTTGGGTCTTGTTAAATTGCAGGCTTAGCCATGGAAAAGCAGCTTCCAGCGATGAATGTTTCCATATGCCAGTTAATAAGCTTTGAGTATTTCACCCATTAATCTGAGTGAACATCCCTTTATTCATCATCTCCAGCGGGGTCAGTACCACAGCTACGTGAGTTCTGTGTTGGCAGTGACTCTGCTCAGCTTCAAGGGCAATCCAAGACTTTGGAGAGCCTCTAAAACCTTGTCATTCCTAAGAAGAATGCAAGCTTATAACTGAAGATGCTATTTAGATACTCCAGCTCATGTAATCCAGCATTTCAGCACAAGCTCTGCAGAGCAGGAAAAAAGGCTTCACCTTTAAGAATCACCCAAAATCACTTCCCAACACACTGAACTCATGGCTAAACTTCCCAGCAAGCTGCATACAACCTTCATAGGATAAAGGACAGTGAGACGTGTGTACTGAAGAGCTAAAAAGAGGAAAAGGCTTTCACTCTGATAGAAAGTAATAGTACCTGGGTGAAGTGAGAGTAGCACAGCTGAGGCACAGGGAATGGTAGCAGCAGCTTCAGAAGCACCTGTCCATCCCACAGGCATGAGTCTAAGTGACCTCCCAGTCCTTCTGCTTGCCAGTGCGCAGCCAAAGTCGCAGCCAAGCTGCTTAACATCAATATAAAACTCCAAAACCATAAACAGATCAAACCAATGGGATCTGTGTCCAAGTAGTGAAGGTTTAACACGAAAGGAACCACGCCAGGTGGAGCTGTGCAGTTTTATTTGAACAAAACCCAGTGTCGGTGCCTTTAATAAAGTCTACATGACACTAAATGCATGTACATTTGTAAGAAGATATCTACTTGTAAAGAAGGTGCAGGAGAATATGTACAATCAGAGTTAAGTTAAAAAAAATTCACATTTTACATAGATTTACTTGACAGTCCTATGCTTTCATGGGATAGAAACGAGTAACAAAGGTAACCCAGATCACAAGGAATTTCAGCTGGAGGACTGTATAATGCACTCAAACCAGAATTTTCGGGTGTCCTAAATCCAATTTGGGATGTCTTTTGCTTGAATTCTTAGAATTAACATGTTCAATGAGTATACTGATGTAGACAGCTTTCCAGTGGTGCCATTTCCTTCCATAAAAACCCCTATTTGACGCTGTAGGCCACTCTTCAGCATTTACAAGTCAGAGTAATTACACAGGATGCTTTTCAATACACGGTCAAATTATCAGAGGGAGATGTGTTCAAAAGACACTTTGAAACCTCTCAGTCCACTTTCACAACGCTGTAAATCTTACTTACAAACCAGAAGCAGGCAAAAAATCCAATAGTCCCTAAAATGAGAAAGAGGAAATGGTTAGTGCATCTTACAGTTTGCTCGCAGAGAAACCTAACCCTGCAGGACGGAGTACAGCACTGTAATCCAGCTAACTAGCCAGAGAACAGCACTTGTTAAACTTCACACCACATATTCATCCCTAGGCTAAGTTATTGACTTGGATCTGAGGGGGTTCAGTGTGGAGAAGAGAAGGCTCAGGGGGGACCTGATCGCTCCCTGCAACAGCCTGACACGAGGATGGAGCCAGGAGGACTTATAGGCACACAAAGTCAATCCCTACCTGGATTTTTAGGTCACCAGCCAAAATAGTTCACAGCCACTTATGTGTATGCTCATAATATAGCCCACTTTGAGTCTTTTACAGCTTTGAAAGCAATGTTTCTTCCAAATGCTTAACAGAGAAGATCCATTTTTGTCTTGTGATTGTGTTCTAGAATAGCAGATAGATATTTAAGGTATAACTAACACCAGAATGAGATTTACCACCACTTTTTGAGCATGCCATAACTTAATATGTGAACACACTCTAAGCCCACAGTATTATCCTCCAGTCCTCATCCCTCTGAATCTTTCCGATGCAAACCTGCCTGATGCAAGTGCTCTATAAAAACACAGCCTCATAGCAGAACCTGAAGACTTCACATAGTGAGGATGCATTTCATCTATAAACAGATTTTCACAGGTTTCAGTAACACTGATTTTTCAACTTCCCTCCTAAAAAAGTGGCTTTAGCATCCTTTTTTAACATCCTTTTTTAATTTTTAATCAGGAATTTTGCCAGTGCACTGGAACCAGAGCAAGACTATGGTTTCTGACACAAGCAGTAAGTGGCAGTGTTTGTCAGACACCAGAACTTCCAAGCTCAGGAGGGAAAGGCTACACTCATCACCATGATACAGCCTTATGCAGCCAGCACAAGCCATGCCCCACCCCTGGCAGTGTTCAAGGCCAGGTTGGACACAAGGGCTTGGAGCAAGCTGCTCTATGGAAGGTGTCCCTGCCCATGGCAGGAGGTTGGAACTGGATGAGCTTTAAGGTTCCTTCCAACCCAAACCAGTCTGTGATGTTCTGGTCAGCAGAGACTCCTTCTGTCACCTCCACACCAATAGTGAAGGCTTACCAGTATTATAATTTCTTCTTCCCTCCCAAGAATAAATGTATCCTACAGATTCCAGATGTGGACAGCTCTGTGGACCAGAAACTTCAGAAGAAACATGGAACTAAGGCCCCCACTGTCAAAAGTACCTCACCTGAATAGTACACAAGATTCTCAAAGATCAGGACGGACACCAATACCTCCACTGGTTTTTGATCTTTGTCCTCCAGTTTATACACTGTTGAATAGCCTGGGCTGCAATATACACACTACCACTCAGTAGCAGTTCTCTTATACACAGAGAGGAGATCTTGGACACAGAGAGTAGATCTTAAACACAGAGACCTCACATCCAGCTGGGCAACGGAAAGTTTCTAATAACTGGTTTAAATTCACCATTAAAAGCAAGGATTATTGCACAGAATAATGCCAAGATACATTAAGCAGAGTGTTCTGCTCTCCTTGTTTCTTGTAGCTTTATTGTTTAATGAAGAAAAAAGAATTCCAAGCACGAACAGATTGTAAAAAAGCAAATAGAAAAGCACTCTTCACTTAGCTGATACTTCTTATGTACCTTAAAAGCTCTCTGTATCATACTGCTTTCAATCACTGCACAGTGGTAGGTGCTTCAGAATCTTGGATTCTAAACACAATCTACCCAGAAGATCAAAACTCAATTTTGAAAATGGCATTAACTCACAAGTGAAAATGATGTTCAAAAATAGAGGTCACAGGAAAGCAACATGCTTTGACTATCTTCAGCGTTGCCTCCTAGCATAAACCGCATGTAATCATGTAGCTATCCCCCTTCAACCACACTTCTTATTTCCTGAAAGATTAGCTGCAGTTTGTGCATGGAAATAAAACTGCCTGCTTTGGGTGTGCACATTAGCTGTTAGATTTCACCACACAGACAGTATTATTGTCACTGTTAGCATTCACTTCCTATTTACTTATTCGTTATGATTCCTTTTGTCATGACCGCACAACACACTGTGCCCTTTCTATTTGTGTGTCAGTTGCTGAGACCTAATAGGTAAGAATAAGGAAAACCAAACTACCTAGTGCTAAGGTAAATGGAACAGATCCAGGTCCCATCTGGGGAAAATACATACAAAAGAATACCATTAACACCAACAGTGTGTAAAGTTATATTAGCAAACTCCCTCGCACCATGGACTTGCAAAGGACTGAACACCTATTTTGCAAAGACAGTGCTATTAAGGAGTATTTGACAAAACAAAGTTAGGTGTCCTCTGCTCAAGTCCCCTGTCCAGAATAGCTCACATCCTATGGAATTATAGAATGGTTTAGGTTGGAAAGGACCAGTTCCAACCCCCTGCCAGGGGCAGGGACACCTTCCACTAGAGCAGCTTGCTCTGAGCCCCGTCCAGCCTGGCCTTGAACACTGCCAGGGATGGAGCATTTACTACTTCCTTGGCACCCTGTGCCAGTGCCTCAGCACCCTCACAGGGAAGAACTTCTTTATATCTAACCTGAACTTCACCTGTTTAAACTTGAACCCATCACCCCTTGCCCTATCATTGTAGTCCCTAATGAAGAGTCCCTCTCCAGCATCCTTGTATCCCCCTTCAGATACTGAAAGCTGCTCCCTGCGGTCCCCACACAGTTTCTCTTCTCCAGGCTGAACAGCCTCAATGGTCTCAGCCTGTCTCCATACAGGAGGTGCTTCAGCCCCTGATCGTCCTTGTGGCCTCCTCTGGACTTGCTCCAACGGCCCCATGTCCTTCCTATGGTAAGGACACCAGAACTGCACTGTACAGTGCTGCAGGTGGGGTCTCACAAGAGCAGAGGGGCAGGATCACTTCTTCAACCTCCTGCTCACACTTCTTCAACCGCCCCCCCCAAAATCAATCTTCAAATTAAACATAGAAATTTATTGTAGCATTTTACATTAGCAAGGATTTACTACACACTCCATATACCTACTATGCCCATTACCTTTCTAGTGACTAGCTATTCCAATTAAAGGGTGACCATGTAGCATCTTTCTTCATGAAGCAGAAATGCAGCACAGCCCTCCCTATTGTGGTTCTATTAAAATAGTTAAGACACTGCAAAAACAGCAGCCCAGTTCCTTCTTGCACTTTTGGGGCCTCCACATCAAGAACTCCAGGAGCAGCAGCACATCTGAAGCTTTTAATGCCATTCCAGCAGCTGCCATGCCAATTGCAATTATCCTTTTATATATGAAAGGGATATTTTTAATTCTCCCAATTTGCATCTTGTAAGTGAAATTGAAATTGGCAGGATAGCAACTAACCTATGCTAAACCCCAGGCGCACATTAACATAGTGTTTTAGTTTAAAAGGAATTAGAACAGTTTAGACTATTTTGGTGCTTCTTTAAATACATACATGTTACAGAGGACATCTGGAGGTTGTGTGTTTCACCAGGATTTAAGCAAAGGTTTAACTGGCAATATACCAGCTTCTATGTTTCATAGAAACATTGAATAGTTAGGGCTAGAAAAGACCTTGAGATCATCTAGTTCCAACCCCCCTGCCATGGGCAGGGATACAGTTAAAACCTATAGTTAAATCTTCCTCCCTTTTTATCTCCACTCCTATACAGGAGTTCTTTGCTCTACTTTCTTTAGGAGCCACAGGTCTGAACAACAAAACAACAGCAGAGAAGCAGCAGGAAGTGCCAGTTAATATTATTAAATACAATTGATCAAACACAAAGTAATTTCCTTCAGTGTTTTACTACGAACACTGCTTTATTTTGTCATATCAACCACCAATAAAGGCAATAAGGATGAAAGAGGTTCTTCTCAGTGTTAAACTGATAAACTTGAAGTCTGATGCTAAGACTTACATTCAATACTTATTTTAGCCACTCTTCCTTGACTGCAGCAAGGAAGCCAAGTGATGTATTTCATAAAGCCAATAATTAGAGCAGGTTTCAATAATCAGACAGATGATGGTAAAAAGTAACAATACAAATTATCATGCACAAAGAGATCCTCTATTACAAATCTTAGGAATGAACGCAAAGGTTGGTTTTATGAACTCATTGTACAACTGGGCTTGTCCAGCCTGGAGAAGGCTCCTGGGAGACCTTGGAGCAGCTCTCAGTGCACAAAAGGGCTACTAGAAACCTGGAGAGGGGCTCTGGACAAGGGTCTGTAGGGACAGGACAGGGGAATGGCTTTAACCTGCCAGAGGGGAGACTGAGATAAGCTCTTGGGCAGAAGCTCTTCCCTGGGAGGGTGCTGAGGCGCTGGCACAGGGTGCCCAGAGAAGCTGTGGCTGCCCCATCCCTGCAGTGCTCAAGGCCAGGTTGGACACAGGGGCTTGGAGCACCCTGCTTCAGTGGAAGGTGTCCCTGGTTGGAGCTGGATGAGCTTTAAGGTCCCTTCCAACACAAACCAGTCCAGGATTCTGTGATTTTCCACTGCAGTACTTCATGATACTAAAGACAGCGACACACAAAAGATGCGACTTCACGTGTTAAAACTATATTCACAACAGCAGCAGTATGCTGAACACCAATATAAAATGCTCCTGGCTATTTTTAAGGGCCAGTACCCTTCAAAGAGCTTTTAATTTCATCTAACACATGGTAAATCTGGCACAGGTTTCTCATCAAATCAGCCTCAAAATTATAGTTTGTGTCAAGTAATTATGAACATTAGAGTTATTCTGTAGAAAAGACTTAGTCTGCATGAGTAACATCAGAGAAGTTGGACTGCTCTTAGTAGCCATATTTCAAATAGGGTCCAACACAGTTAAGGTACATTCCTGTCATTAAGAAGTGGTGCTTAATGAGCAGGTAAGACCACCTCTAACAGCATCACAACTCCATTGTCAACTGTCACTTTTTGCTCAGCACCAACCCGCTTCACTTGCTAATAATGAAAGCTGAAAACATCTTTTATTCTCCATATGCAATTATCTCTATCTTCTAGAACCACATATGAAATCTAGACTCAAGTTAAAACACCTGATATCAAAGTGAACAAGAACAGCACTTTGAAAATATAATGGTGTGAACTCACTGCTAATAGAATATGCAAGAAAGGAAAAGTAATTATACTATAAATAAATGTCATTTCAAGTTAGGGAAAAAAAGTACCTTAAGTCTCTTATTGTTATGTGTGAATCACAAACCATAAAAGCAACACAGCCTAAAGTACATTTGATGTTTCAGATAGTGTTTCCCATTGCAGAAATGGACCCCCCCATTCATCTCAGTTTGAACACTGTACTTTACCTGTGAAAAGGAAGAAGATCAGGACCATGATCATTGTGTAACCAAAGTATAAAATGGTGCTGGCAGTTCCTGTTATCTGGAGTTTCGAGAAGAAGTAATGAACTGCATAGATGAAGAGATAAACTGCTGTAAAGCTGCTTGTCAAGAATGAGCGCCACCACCAGTGATAATCCTGAAAGAACCAGACCACTCAGTAAGAGACAACACATAAAAACCAGGTTAAAAACTAACATTGTCTCATGAAATGTATTTAATCCTTCAAAATTTGCCTCAAAAAAGAAGAATTCCAACACAGCACATAGATACTTTCTGCTTTCTCCAAGTCAGCTGTATCGCTTCCACTATGAATGTGACATTATTCTAAGATCAAGGCTGTTGATTCTTGTTTATCTGCTGCAAAAGGTGAATTTGGAAGCAAAAGGTGCATTTCAGAAGCATGCCTAAAACAAGCATGTCAAAGGTTGACAATACAATCCAATCACATATGGACTGTATAGGAGAATATATGGGTATTCCCTTTGACAGCACATCACAGTGTATGGGAATACGTTGACTATTTTTAACATCTTCTACCTAAAAGTGGTATCTACATCAAAATTGTACTTTTTACCTCTGCACACAGATGGAAGTAGCACAGCAAAACTGTAGCTTCTGAACATGTAATAAGGAGGATTATAAAAACAAGGAAGAGGAATCCAAACATGTAATACATCTGATGAGACCTGAAATAAGAACAAAACCAAGAGTCATTTCAGGTTGAAGTTCTGAGATAATTTACTGTGCCATTGCAGATGCTGAGGTAACCAAAACAGAAACCCCAAACCCCACACCACTGCGCTTTGTCTTTACCACTATCAGCTGACTCCCAAGCTGTGCTCCCAGTTGTGCCCTGTAAATATCCATTCAATTAAGCTGGCAGGAATAAAATGACTGCTCTATAGAGCGGTGCTCGAAGTGTTCAGTTCTACTTCTCCTGGAATTAGTGTCTATGAGCTTTCCCACAGAACAGTTATGGACAATTTCCTCTAGAGATGTTGATCACTTCATATGTCTCTGGGGGAGGACTTTAACTTACCTGACTCTTGCATCACCTGTACCCTTCCTCAGTTACAGTACATGCTTCCTTCTTCCTACTGCAGCTAAGTCTTATCAGGCGTCTCTGCATCTTTTCATTACATCCAATAGGATGCTCCTCCATTCCCAGTCTATCCCCAGACAAAGTCTGGTCGAACCCAAAAACACTCAGGAAAAATAAATGCAAGGGGGACATTTCTGGTTACTTTAAATCTGGCGCCTTTCAGGTTAGAGAAGTAACCAACCTTATTGAGTGATGGTGACAACTACTGCAGCATAACTTTTGACAGAAGGGGTATCAGTTGCACATTCCCCCATTGCTTCCCTTTTGTGGGATAAACAATGAAAATTACCTTTTCCAGCACAGCTATATTATATGGTTCCTACCTTTGTTGAGGACTCACATGAAAGGCTAATGTAACTAACAGATTTAGAACTAATGCAGAGACCTGCTCTGTAAGAAATCTCAGCATAAGCACAGGACACCTTCAGGTTAGTATTTTCCACTGAACAACAACATACCAAACATTCCATGTTTGCACTGCGGAAGTTATGACAGACTGCCCCGGTTTAACTCTCCCTGCACTTGCTTAACTAGGTTTTGACTAGATTTAGGAGTGGTGTGTGGATGTCTTTGTTTTACAGATCATGGAATCCCAATTTCTTGACCTGATTCTGATTTAACAGCTGAAACTGCTCCATATTAGTTTTATAAATCATAATACACACAACAGCTTAGGCTCCACCTAATCACAACAGCATGAAACCATATTGGTGCTGTTTAGAGCCAGAAAGAAAACAAGGCAACAGGACTTTAACTTCACACTTTGCAGCTGTCAATGAGAACTAGTTTAATAAGTTCTGAGAACAGGGATAAATATGCAGATGCTGGAACTCCACACAAGTCTGCAAGAAGATAAATTGACAAATTGGTTTATGCCTCATTTTAACTGGTTTGGGATGTTCAGACTCACTGTGTGTTTATTATTAAACCAGTATAAACTAGACCAACAACAGTAAAAAGAGTGATACTCACCAAATGCTATTCAGAATGAAAAACAGTTGAATGAAAATACAGCCAAAGGGCAAGATCCCTCCCATGATGATACCAGGCAAGGGCTTTGTGAAGAAGGACTGCTCTGGAATTTGGCGAGGAATCTGGTTTGTACGCACTGGATGTTCTATAGGCTTTAGGAGAAATGAATGTAAATAAAAGAGAAGTTGTTACATCATGAATCAGATTACTTTTCCCCAATATCTGCATGTGAAGATTTGACAAACATCACTTGATTTTCTTTCCTATGCCATCACAAGTTACCAAATAAAATAAGCTACAAAGTTGGTACCATCATTAGGAATAATAAACACATATGCCTCATCCCCAGCAGTGTTCAAGGCCAGGTTGGACACATGGGCTTGGAGCAACCTGCTCTAGTGGAAGGCATCCCTGCCCATGGCAGGGGGTTGGAACTGGATGAGTTTAAGGCCCTTTCCAACACAAACCAGTCTGAGATTTTATGATCACAAGCATAAACCCAAGTTATCCTTGTAATATATAATGGCAAAGCAAAACATCATTTTACAACCATAGTGCCACAGACGTTTCAATTCAAACAGATCTTGCAGGCGTGGGGATCTAATGATTCAATTCCAGAGGACAAGTGCATTTCAGATCTGTGCTCAAAGAGCCCTACCTTCTCTTTGAAGCCAAAATATGCACCAACAAAAGTCAGTGGGACCGAGATTCCAAACCACATAGCTAGGATAGCAACCAAAGTGCCGAAAGGGATTGCAGCTGAGGATCCTTTCACCCACAGGATGAGGTTCATGATGAAGAAATCAGCAAAGACAATGCTGAAAAATAGATCACAAAAAGAGAGTAAAATACTCAAGAAGGAATAAATATCAGTTAGTCTTAAAAATCATAAAGCAGTAACAAGTCTGCATCAGAACAACTTAGCTTCTTACAACCTTTCCTTCCTTAACAGTCCTACTTTGATGTAAAAATGCTTCCAATGCAAGTATCTACAGTAAAGCCACTATTTCAATACAGATTCTGCACATAAAACCAGAAGTAACAGAAACATTCCATTATAAAAATGCATATAAAGAATGCAAAAATAGAAAATAAGTAAAAACCCCTCTATCTGAATCACCTTTAGAGACAGTAAATGCCCTCTGACACAACGCAGTGATGGCAAAATCTCTTATTTAGGAAGCCACATGTCACTCTCACAACAAACATACTCCCTTGCTGCAGCATCTGTCACAGCAACACAGGAGCAGAAGGGTGGATTAAAGAAACAATCTCTGTATTAATATCTCAGGGAGTCACACAGTTAAGCGGCCCACACCTTGGCCAAACTGAAATAAAGCCTGCAGAACTCATGACATGTCTCCAGACCTGTTCTTCCCTCCCCAGTTCAGTGCATCTGCCTCACGTGCTAAACATCCTGGGAAACCACTAGAAAACAGCTCTGAGGTGTATGATGATTTCAATCATCTCTCCCCAATCAAAGCAGGATGGACTGTAAAGGAATAGTTCTGCTTTTCCCACAGAAAATCCTGCTTGAATTGCCACTGTTCCTGGATCCAGAGATGCAGCACAGAAAATTCAGCTCAGGAAGGGCTCCTTGTCTGGGGTTTTGCTGAAAAAGTGCTCCCGAGGCACAGTTTAAAGTGCCCTGAAGTGAACATGCATCCTCCACTGTATGTAAAAGGAAGGAGGAAGGATTAGAACTCTATCTAGGGATAGAGGAGAGGTCCTTTTGCCCTAGGAGAGGCCTTCCACACACCCAAACTGGTTGGGGCTATGGTTAAACAAGCACACCCAAGCGACCCCTGGTGTAAGTGTCTTGTGAAACAAAACAATCAAAGCCAGTTTAAAGACTTGCTAATCTTTATAATGTGCCCAAGCTCCTAACACAGACCCCAATTACCCCCTCCAAATTTAGAAGTACTGCAAGTATGAGCTGCCATCAGTCTCCGGGAACTCGAATGGCCTTGGGCTGTTTATGATATTATGCAAATTCACTAAAGTAGCATAACATAATCAAGACATCTGTTCCTACTGCACCATCCCCAATCATTTTACTTCTGTGCAACTTGATTTCTTTAGGAATGTAAATGATCAGCATGGTATTTCTGCCACTGATAAATATTTTCTTTGCTCTCCTGATAACATCTAAATGACAGCGGGGAGACTGCAGCACATTTGGTTTAGAAGTAAGATTTCCTCAGAGAAACACTACACTCGGTTGTTATCACACACTTTACACTTGATGAAATTCTACTTGACTCAAAACCAAGTCATGTTTTATTCATTTGAGGGGGGGACAAATACCTTAACAAATGATTTATAACCTCTGGCTCAATTTTGCCAAGGGCACTTGTCAAGGGAGAGCATCATGTACCCAAAGTTGCACCCAAGAAATACAAAAGACTTGAAGAAATTGGTTTCTGTTCTCTTTCTTCACTCATTTAAATCACATGGAAGGTCTTGAGAGCTATGAGAAGATGAAAGGTAAGAGAGCCACCACTCTTCTCAAGCAATGACAGTATTTGCCATAGTATGACACACACTACAGCCAGATCAGAAACTGGACACGACCTACATTTACATGAGATTATATGCAATTGAAGAGAATCTCTGCATCATTCTCACGCAGAAGCACAGTAAATATCTACTGTTTAGTATAGCACTATATAGCTATTTGTAACACATCTAAGTTATATTTCCTATGTTCTTTTCAGTAACATGGGTGCAAGAAAACACTGATACTACAATAAAGGTAATAGAGGTTCTGCCTAAAAGGCTGTCTCCCTATTAACAGAAAAGCACTACAGATACTCCAAAGTTACCACAAAACTACAAGGTGGCCATACCTATTCCCAATTAGGACAGGATTACCTGGAACATATCAAGTGCTGAGGTACAAAACTGGAATTGCCTCATCGCTATGGCTAATGCTCTGCTGCAGTGACTCTCAAAGGCTGTGATGCTGCCTTGTGAGGGAGTCCCATCATTCCTCCCAGCCCTGGTCACCAAACAAGATGCTAAGAAGCTCTGTTGTACAGATCTAGGCTCCACCTCTTCAGAATTCATTTCCCATTACTTTCACAGATAGGCAACATTCAAAAGTAACAACTCGGAGAACAGTAAAGAAAAAGAGCACACAAACAGGACAGTTCACTTTTCCTCCCATTCCTTCCCACCTCATATTCATCTATACTTTAGAATAAAAGAACAAAGGCAAACAATACTAACCCAGGGCAGAGCAGAGCTGTAAGCAAAACGTTTGTCTTCCACTTCTCACCTCTAAATGCTGAGGGAAAGATGAAAACAAGTTCAAGTTCAAGGCTTTTTGCCACTGTTTTGCAGTAGGGCAGCAAGGAGCAAGTTTGTTGTCCGAGACACCAGCTCCAGTGTGAGGTTTAAATTAAACCCAGCAATTCTGAATTTACCCTCCTGTGTCACACTGAACAAACACGTGTACTTACTTTTGTACATTCTAGCAGACACGTAACCAGCTGGAGTTCCCAGTAAGACCCACAGTACAACTGCACAGGTCATCAATGCACCACGGTTGGCAGGAGAAAGAAAACCAAGGCAAGCTAGGACTAAAGAGACAAAGGATTTAGTCATCTGTGGATGGGTGGCAAAACTCCTCTGTAACACATACTACCGTAAAGGTTTATCCCTGTCACTACCCGATATTTAAATGAGCATAAGCTCTCATATACCCCGATCCCATGGCCATAGCCCTGGGGGACATGGTCTAGCGTGAGGCATCCCTGCCCAAGGCAGGGAGTTGGTACTGGGTGGTCTTAAAGTCCTTTCCAACCCAAACCATTAGGAGATTCTGCGGTATACTGTATAGACAACATATAATAAACCACCAACTTGTGACAGTCTCCATCACCACCTCTATATAACAAGCTCTGAATCTCAGTGTTGTGTCAGTACTGTTTCACTGGTGTGCATTCTTGCTCTTATTCCTGCATGGCTGCAGACTGTTGTGTCACAAGTAATAGATAGAAAGTGTTCTGAGAACAAAACAAAGCTTTCATTTTATGCCTTTGAACTTGCATTACTGGATCCTTGGATAATTCACACCACAACAAACTTTTTACAAACCAAAACAAAACTTGTAACAAGGAAGCTTCATTTCTGCATCAGGAAGAATGAGAATGAGCCCAGATAGCATGTCTGGAATGACACTGCTCACAGCAGCATTACTGAAGCTACCTAGATGACTGCTATGAAAGTACATTAATATTTTACTAAAGGAAGGAGCTCATTTCCAAAAGAAAGCCTCTATCATCTAATAATATTGCATCTTTCTTACACTATTACATGCCAAACACATCACTTACTATAGATACTTACATAAAGTAATAAACGTCATAATGAAGATCTGAGTTCCTTGGCCCAAGAAGACAGACAGTAACATTCCCTTCCTTGGAGGTCTAAACACATCTCCATGGACCAGCTTCCAGCCAAATTCCTCTTGGGCATCTTCCTGTATAAAATCAGCAATGTCTTTAGCAAAGACGCATAACTCCGTAGTGAATTAACATGATGCAAAATCCATATTTAAAGTCTGATTAACTCCCAGTTTAGATCTAAAGACAGACTAATTGCATCTGATTCATCACTCCTTGATTTTTCTAACCCCCTAATGGTTCAGTGAAAGAAAAAGGCAGGCTTTATCAAGAAAATCCTCATCTCTTAAAGCACGGAAAAACAAAATGTAATTAGCCAAACCATATAACATCATTCTAAATTTAAACTAAAACAAAGCATTCCATTTAACTTGGATTACAGCATTTCAAGCTACTTCAAGCATTTTGTCTTTTCTTGCCTCTTCCAAAGTATATCAGTCTTAATGACAATACTGGGAAAGAATTAAAAGGCCTCTGTACTCCAAAAGGAAGTTTGCTCCCTACAATCACAGAGGCAAGTACCAATACTCTTTGTGCAGTGCCAGAGGTGAATGGATGGGTCAGGGAAGGACTCTTCAGTCCAGCAGCTCTAAGGAACCACTAACAACAGAACTTTTCAACCAAGTCACTCCAAACAAACACTTCCCTTCGCAAAACCAAGCAAACACACGACCACAACAAACCAACCCCTTAAGAAGATCACACTCTTCCTCACAAAGCTAAGAGACACAGGTTTCATTCAACCCAAGAGTACCGAGGTTAGTTTAATGGACTGCTTACCACTAGGAGTGCAGCACACAAAAAAACAGGGCAAGAAAGAATACACACCAAAGTGGGGAATGACACAGAGCATCTTAATTTGCTTGTATTTGTTGGCTAGATAATACTCTTAGAAGTCTGATTACTCACACAAAACCTAAAACCTATTAAACGTAAGATAGCACAAAGAAACTCAAACCCCAACTACCTCTGCCTGCAAAGAAAACACTACCAGATCCCTAGGTATAATTCCAACACATCAGTGCTTTTACAGTAAGGAAAAATTTGCTTGGTTAAAGCAGCATAAAGACCAGACTTTCCTTTAAGTCTGAACTTGAACTAATTGTGATGATGATGATAATAAAGTTGCTGAAGTAAGACAGAAGGTAGTGGTAAGTAAGGAATGAAAGAATGTAAAGGTTACCATCTGAAGTAAATCCATATCTGTTTTCAAAATGATCAACACCAAGCAGAAATAAATGCTTAGTACTTTAGTTCCTGACACAACAAGGAAGCTACACTTTACAGTTACAGCAAAATATCTAAGGCAAAGCTAAAGAGATACTTTCGAATCTTGGCCAATATGCTAAAAATTGTATCTAAAAAGGAATGAAGTAATCTGCATCTTAGCCATTAATTTAGCCTGGTTCTCAAAATATTCTAACAAAGATCAAGTCTCCTGCACTCAGTCATGATCAAAGAGATTAAAGTTTCACCACTCACTCTTCAAAATGCATTGACATGAATTCTCTTCAGTTCAGGTATATCCTCTTAGTCATAAGATCCTCAAAGCAACTCCATGACTTCCAAACACTTCATTAATGTATGTCTCACTACATCTACATCATAATAAAAGCCAGTTGGTATCAGTTGAACATGAAATGTGCATACCAAGACCATCAGCACTGGCTTGCACATTGATCACCAGCACTCCCTATGTGTGAGATACTAAGTTGCTCCCCCGCAGCTTCTTCAGCCCAGGTCCTCTTTTGCACCACTAATTCACACCTTTATAAATCAGCTCCTTGAACTGTAACAGATCTTGAAGTCTCACAAACCATGAGGAAAACAAAGTGTGTTTTTTTGGAAGTAACACCTATTCTGCTAGCCATCAAAACTAACCAAGCTCCTACATGTCTTGCTCCTTTATCACATTAAGAATGGCCAATTAATAAGGACAAGACAGTGTAAGATATTGAACATAATTTAATTGAGAGATCAAATAGGAGCATCTCAAAAACCATCAGTTAAAGGATGTGGAAAAATTCCTTCCCTTTAAATTAGAGTCTGCATTTGCATTAACAAAAGATATTAAATATCAAAACCAAAGAAGAATAAAAGTACTTTCAGATGTTCGTTTCAATATGAAACATTTTTGTGCATTTTAAAGTATTCCTTTATCCAGACAGCAACAACAATGAAAATTAAAAACCTTTGTAGTATTTGACATTATTTTTCCTCTATGGCTTGCAGATACCACTTCTACCAATGAGAAGGAATCATCTATATTCAGCCTTTCACTCATCCACTGGTCAAGTTTTATTAACTTGCAATCAGTTGTATTCTTTTCCATTAAGGCAGCAAAGCCACTATAGGGACCAAAATTAAAACCCCATCACTTACACCCCCCAGTAGTTCTAACACAGCTAGTGATCAGAAGTGCTGTATTGCTGCAGTTCATATGTAATCTCCTAACAGGAGACAAAGCCAACCGTACACATCAAAAGAAGCACGACCAGCAGGTCGAAGCAGGAGATTCTGCCCCTCTGCTCTTGCAAGACCCCACTTGCAGCACTGTGTGCAGTTCTGGTGTCCTCAACATAAGGAGGACATGGAGCTGTTGGAGCAAGTCCAGAGGAGGCCATGAGGATGAGCAGGGGCTGGGGCTCCTCCTGTATGAAGACAGGATAAGAACATTGGGGCTGTTCAGCCTGGAGAAGAGAAGGCTGCGTGGAGACCTCAGAGCAGCTTCCAGTGTCTGAAGGGGGCTAGAAGGATGCTGGGGAGGGACTCTTCATCAGTGACTACAGTGATAGGACAGGGGGTGATGGGCTCACACTGAAACAGCGGAGTTCAGGTTAGATACAAGGAAGAAGCTATTTGGGTGGCAAGGCACTAGAACAGGTAGCCCAAAGTGGTAAATGCTCCATCCCTGGCAGTGTTCAAAGCCAGGCTGGACAGAGCCTTGGACAACATGGTCTAGTGCTGGCAGGGGGGTTGGAACCAAATGATCTTAAGGTCCTTTTGAACCCAAACCAGTCTGGGATTCTATGATTTCACCACAATCTCTAGCAACAGGGGAAAGGCAACATCAATTTGTATTAGTCAGACTCTTTCCCATAACTTCCAGCATGACAACTACTGAGCCTTCTACTAATTTCATCCCATTATTTCCCACTGGTTTAATTTCTGATCCTTTTTTTTTTTTTTGCAGTAATCAACAGATATAATGGGTTTGGTTTTGGGGGTTTTCTTTGCTTTATGAAGCTCCACAGCACCATACTCCCCATGAAATCTAGAGTATAAACTTCCCAAACATCACAAGTGCCAGCACACTTGCTTTCTGGACAAGCTATACTACAAACTACTGTTAAAGAGACACCACTTTAGAACTGGAAAAGTGATAGCATCTGAGCTTCCTAACGCAGCTTCATTACAGAGTGGACAATACCTGTATGCGGTAGTTTTAAGCCTGATCTCCTAAAGAGGGGAAAAACACTAAGTTTGATTGAATTCAGACTATAAAACCTATTTTTTGGCAGAAAATATGGCAAAGGGGGTAGTCCTTAATTCTGTGCTACCGATGTCTCTGCAACAGATACAGTGCAGGTCCTTTGCTAAGGCCACACAAGATGACTTAAAATGGGCCTGCGTTAACAAGGAATCTCACCTATAATCGCAGGTTGCCAGTCACAGAATCATTCAATGGTTGATGGGAGGCACCTCTGGAGCTCATCTTGTCCAAACTCCCTGCTCAAGGAGGGCCACCTAAAGCAGGTTACCCAGAACCATGTGCAGATGGCTTTTGAACATCTCTAAGGATGGAGATTCCATAAATAATGCAGAAATAATACATTGGCTGCTTAGGTGAGTGTCATACTATCAGCTACATGTCCAGATGGACTCCATAATGCAAGCACAGAAGAAATTGCCACATCTTGAACCAATGCCAGAACACTTTCCAGTGTCTACTGTGTCTTGTCGCTGCTGGCATGTGTGAAAGCACTTATGAAGTAAAGAGACTTTTCTTGGTTGGGACCTTGGCACAAAGGGATTTACATTTCAGACACTTCCCAAAAGTTTCTATGAATCACTCCACATACTTCTGAACCCTGATATCTGTCCTTGCATGTTACAAGTGCATCGAATGATGCTACAGAAGAGTGTCACATCTGCCCATATATTCCTGCTGTTAGAAAAGATGAAATAGCACTGTGGTTATTTTTAACCCCCAGACATATTATCATGCAGCAAATTCCTGGCAGTTGTACATCTCTTCAGACTGTATTCAAAACTCATTGATAGACATGGCTAGCGCAGAAAAACATGTTCATGCAAAAGCTGTACATCTTACTCACAGAAGAGTCAATCTGGTTGTATCTGGCAATATCTTTATGAAGAGTCCTCAGAATAATCATAGCCACCATGCCAGATAGGAAGAGAACAATCACGAGGGAATTCATGATACTGTAGATAAAGAAAGAATAAATTTTCAATCCACTTATTAGGTTGAGACATGCACTCCAGTTCCTACCACACTGAGGAACAGCCTCAGATACTCGGATTGTACTTATGTCACTCAGACCTTTCAGTATTTTCCCACTTGGAAGATCAACTGTTGAGTCCTGTCCATTCACGATTTCTTAGGAGCCAGAAGAACAGTATTTCATGATATATTATTAATTCTTAAGGCTTACGCATTGCTTTTATTTTCCTCCTTATAGAGCTCAAATATTCTCCCCAGTGAAACACTACAGCTCTTAGAGCAGACTTTGTGAAGCAGATTTTATATCTAGTGACCAAAGAAATCTACACCATGCCATTTAATTTAGCCAGATCAGCCTTTTCAAACACTTTGTATTGCAAAACATGAACATTTTTAACTTAGATTATGTACTTGGTATCATTTGCATGGTGCAGAGTGAAATAAGAGATTTTTCACATACACCTTTTACTAATTAAAAACCCCTTCTTTTTACTCTATGCAGCTGCTGAGTAGCGAACAGGCAGCACACACATGTATCTCTCACTTGGCAGTTACAGAAAGCCAGACAGTAACAGTAAGAACATTGCAGAACAGCAACATCCCCAAAGTTTTACAGATTGGAGATGCTAAAGTAAACCGATGGAAGCTGCTTTCCTTTTGGACACTAATGGTGCATTCCTCTGGTGAAATGCAATACTGCAGCTGCTCCCAAGAGATGGCACACTGATAAAAGTGACTTCAGATGAAAACAAGAAGGTTTTCTTGCCTGAAAACTATCACACTTTGTTTTACCACAGCAGAAGTTATATAGCCCTGGAAGCACAAACAAGAAAGCTTTGTGCTCCCCTGAAAGGTTATTCACTGAATAAATGCAAGTCTTACCTAAACCACTGGATGTTTGTATGTGGCATGGACTCCAAAATGTAGTCCCATCTGGAAGCCCACTTAATATTATTCTTTTCCTACAGAGAAATTAAATAGCAATAGAAACAAGTTTGTTGCAGTCTGAGAAGGGACATGCACATCAAATCTCTTCCACAAACCCTCCATTCAGCATGAACATCTAAGTTTTGTATCAACACTGTTTGTTAGACCTCCCTCTCGCATTAATTCATCTCTTGAGCCCCTCAAAGACTATCCTGTTTACTGAAATCTCCTATCCACATGTTCTACTATCAACAGAGGCTGCACTAAGCCTCATGTTTCCATGATTCAGTATGTAGCTGCCTTCAGCTCCCAAACGCATGCTGAAAACAACCATGCCACTACAAGAAGATGCTCCCAGCATAACACAGCTGAAGTTGAAACATCAGCTTTAAGTATACTCTATTTTTCTAGTTTCCCCTGGTATTTTTCTCTTATCACCTATAATGTATTTAGCACAGGCTTCCTCACTCCACGCCACAATGCTGTCTGATACAGACTATTTTCCACTCTGATTCCTGGCAGACAATTTTCATTTCCAGATATCCCTGTGAAGGATTTAAGAAGAAAGCATTCAGCAACGTTGACCTTCAAAAGGTGCTTCCATTTTCTCCTGCCTTCTCCCCTAAATCCTTCTTGTGGGAGCTGCTCGAATGATGGTTCTTTCTGACCTCAAGCCTTGCTCCGTACAACATGTCCCATAGGATGCACGCCCACTGTTCTGCTACCAAATTCTGCCTCCTGAATGGCATGAAGTTCTGATGGCCTTCTTCATTTATTTACTAGCTGGTAAGTTTGTACAGTCTAAAATGTTCAGCCTGCAGAAGAGAAGCTGCATGGAAACCTCAGAGCAGCTTCCAGTGTCTGAAGGGGGCTACAAGGATGCCAGAGAGGGACTCTTCATCAGGGACTGTAGTAACAGGACATTCTATTGTATGCTCTGGATCAAGAGCATGTTGTGTTGGTGCAGTTTCATTGTTACAAGGTGGCTGAAATTGCCCCAAATTGCTCTTTATCAGCCCAGTTTTATCAGCAGTTCACAGATAGTTGGCACAGAGTTTTGCAACTGTGGTCCTGAAGTTTGCTATTTGAGGACTGAACTGCTCACAGGATTACACAGGATTAATGTACTAAACATTACAGGGAGAATTATGTATACTTCTCACATACACTGCCCATTGCAATGAATTGAAGCAGACACCATAGCTTTCTCATCAGCAGTGATGATCTTTAAGGTTTCTTCAACCCAAACCACTCTATGATTCTAAGGCAGCTGACATATTACGAAAGGACCATATAACAGTTATCCATTTTACTGGTTCATGTACTCAGGCTTAGTGAAACTGATGTTCTCTTATTTAAAAAGACTTCTTACTGATAAATACTCTCCCTTTTAAGTTATTTGGAGGCTACTATTAAAAAGTAAACCATGTCAGATACCATTTCAAATCAAGGCTAACAGATAAACAGAAAGAAGCAGTTTTGAGGAGCCCGGTGGCCAAGATGTGCCGGGAATGCCTGACCCACAGCAGCTAAGCTTTACCTGCTCTGTGCCTGAGGGAAAGGAAACACATAGCCCAGATGTGGAACAAGTTGCCGGAATAACCA
This sequence comes from Bolborhynchus lineola, assembly GCA_025448015.1. NCBI lineage: Eukaryota > Metazoa > Chordata > Aves > Psittaciformes > Psittacidae > Bolborhynchus > Bolborhynchus lineola. The sequence continues at coordinate 9,561 of JAOEHX010053694.1, read as the reverse complement.
AACAAAGTTAAACTGCAACTTATCATCAAGATTTAAACACAAATGTTAATGGACAGGAGGCTCACTCATGTAGTAAGATTAGGAATACTGGGTGTCACAAGGGGAAAGTAACAGGATATAGAGCCCTGCGCCTCAGGGTCATTGGTTTAAATCAAATTCAATTTGGCAGAATGAAAGCTGTTACCATATGACGGCTGCTTGACGCCTATAGAAAACAAGCTAGTGGTTAAGTAAATCCTGCAAGACTGGTGTCTTACGTTAGAAAAACAACCAGGCTTTTGGGACACACTGGAACCAAGGTACCAAAGGTTGAAGTAGCTTGAATCAAATGATTTTCATCCCCACAGGCGGCTCACTTTCCATGCTGGGGTAAAGACTCAGTTGTAAGAAAGCCCAACTTACTCCTAACAAACTGCATTAAAACATCTGAGTGTTAGCAAACATGAGAGTATTAAGCCTAAATGGTCACCTACTCCAAAAGAAAGTGAATACAAAATGAGACAAGACCTGCAACTTCACTAGAACAAAGAGCTTTACAATATGCTAAACCCAACATTTAACACAGAAGTGCCTACAGTAGCACTAGATTTAGTAGGCACGAAATCTCTTCCACATGAGATTCTCTGTAGACTGACAGAGACTGAGCCCTGATAACATACAGCACACCTCAAAGAAGACAAGTCTAGAGTTATTCAATCTACTACCTTTCTATTAGTAATAAAACAGGAGGGAAGTCTTTCTTTACACATCCCAAATGTCACTTAAACTACAGTAATGGGAAAGTAACAGGTTTGGGGAAAACTGCTTCACAAGACCCTCCTTAAGAATTTACACTGCTGTAATCCACTTATGGCTATTTGCAAATTATCCAGTTTTGATGTCATTCTTTTGGGGAATTACATATTCATGTAACAGATTCAATACTTACTTCAAATGTCACAGAGTAAGTGTAGATCAGATTCAGTTTGCTGTTGAACTCTCCAGGAATCTCCATAGGTGGACCTTCACAACTTAAGTTGTTCTCATCTGTATGTTTGTAGCTAAGAGGGGGGAAGGAATAAAAAGCTAAATAAAATTGTATATGTTTTACAATATTAATTCTCATTAGATCTTTTCTAAGGTAATTCAAACAAATACTTCTTTAGAAGCCAAACAAACGGAGAGCTGAGTATGTTATTTTGCACCAGCTATTCAGCCTCTTTGAGAATCTGCTTCTCTGTTCTTCTCCCAACAAAAATTGAAGATCTTAGAATGCAGTTTTATTAATGTTTGTACCTTGAGATAACATTAGAATAAAGTCATGTATATAATTAGGTCTCATTAGTCAGAACTTCTATAATAGCCTTAAAGCCACACCAGAACTGAACACTGCTTCTCACACGCACTTGTAGTCAGAGCTAAGAACTCCACAGAAAGCATCCTTTGAATCCTGGATCCTTATCCCACATTCAGTTAGTACCTGTTCACACCTGAAGGCAATTGAGGAAATTATAGGCAAAGCTGTTTGCTAAGCATGTGGGAGACAAGAACAGCAGAGCTCTAAAGGGAATGAGCTGAGTCACCCTACTCACTTTTCTGCCATAAATGAGGTCCTAGACCTATAACCTCAAATGCTGCGTGGTTAACCAGGCTGTGAAGTTTGGAGATCTTCACCTGGCAAGACAGTAAGTTGAACACAAAACCCCTCTTCTCTGCTATCATACCTCCCTTCCAAGACAGCTTAGAAATCCTGTCTTCCTCACTGACACTGAGGTTAAGTCCCTCACCAATAATGCAATCCCACAGGTCCTCATCTTCTCCTCAAGTTCTACAGGGAGAAGAGGGTTTATTTTGGTGGATTTCAGGGTGTCTTTTCATACTGGAGCAAAAGAATGACTGTGGGAACCTTTCCATTCCTATACAAGTGGTCTAATTTCCCCTCCCATCAGTCTTGTGTACTCTGGAAAATACAAAACTCAGAACAACATTCTACATTCTGAAGTTCAAATATGCAAACCCTTCTCTGCAGTACCTTAGAAATACTGCAGCTGTAGAAGCACAAAGCCAAAAACCCTTGAGGTTTGCTTGAATTCACTCCTGTGAACACTGGAAAATAGCTTCTCTCTCACACCCTCTTGGGCAAATTGTATTTACACCGTTTAGGTAAACAATTCCACTCCGTATGCGTTATTATATGTCAGCACCTAAGTCAAGCCCCAAATAAAAGCTTTCATGTAAGGCCTAGGGTGCTCCAGCCACAAATACTGCCATCAGGAGACCTTCAAGGTAGAAGCAAAGCACAAAGCAAAACACCGGCTCAGTAATGACAAAATCAAGGTTATGTGCAACCCAACTGTGCCCTCTTGTGGTCTCCCGTTACTGCTCGAAAGTCAAATCCTCAGTTCAACCGCTCAGGGTGCAACTGATCAAGTGTTAACCAACAATGGAGAAGGCTGGTAGCACTGAACCCACACTATACCATTGCAACAGAAAAACCAAGGATACTCGAGTCACGTTGTACCATCCACGTCCCTATGAGTTGAGAAAACGTGGTAGTGAAACTTAAGAACGTATTTAACCTCTGTAGAAAAGTAGAAAAAGCTAAAAACACAACTTTGAAAGCTTATCAATGGACTGTGGCTTTCAATATGGGTAAGTATAAACTCTTCATGAACACACAAGAGGCTGAAGTAATCACTTCAGTCTGTTTCTGACCTCCGAATTGTTGCATCTCCTCTCTGGTTAACACAGAAACTAAGGAGCTACTGTTTAAGGAAGTAAGTTCGTCTTCTTAGGAAATCAGTTCTTGTCTTCTGCTGCCCTGAATCAGTATTACCTTGGTATTTCACCTGTATCTCAGTATCCAAACTACCACAGGTAAAAGCACACCTGTACAGACACTGTACACTCATACAAAACACATTTGAGAAGCAATGCAGCAACAAGAAGCAAGGTGACATGGGAAACTTGTTACTCCATTAAAGGATGTCTTTTAAAAGAAAGTAGCACACACCCAGCTGTAAATCAATAGACATAAGAAAGCTTCTATTGTTTGTGTCAGGTTCTAAGAAGTCTGCACAAGCAGTTTGTCCATCAGTAAGGAATTTTAAAAGCAAAGTTAAATGACATTTATGAACCTGGAACTGCCCTTTGTAAATGCAGTTCCAGGCATGAGGTATACCAAAGGCTTTTCCAGAAATCAGAATAACCAGTTCCTCAGAACTTACTGACCCTAGGTATTGTGCCTAAGTTTTCAACTACTGGAAGGATTCTCTAGTACTAGAACTTGCAGCTTTAATGCACAATTACCTTTGAGGTCTCAGTCTTGCCGTCACCAGTCGTGCACCAGGCCAGTTTTCATCCTTCCCACTATGGTACATGATTGTTATGTCAACGTGGTTGAAGAGGTAGAAAGTGTTCTTCTTGTTAAACTCTGACTATAAAATATCGAGACACTGAGAAACTTCAACAGGAGAGGGCGCAAGCACTCAAGAACTTAAGACTATTGTCCAAGGAAAGACCAAGAAAGGAGGGCAAATACTTCAACATTCCTTCTTTTTAATATACCTTTAAAAATATTCGTAATTTTTTGTGTATTGTATTTAATTCCACACATAAGAACCCACATAAAGGATCAAATCTGTTTTACAAGTAAAATTTAAATGTGTTTGACATCATTTTAGTACTTTCCACAAAAAGCTGCCAAAACAAGATCAAAGATCTATTTATTTTAGGTACAAGTAATTCAGATTCAGGTTAGAACCAGATGATCTCAAGGTCCTTTGCAACCCAACCATTCTATAATTCTATGAACACTGAACTGGAACAGGTTATTCAAGATATAGACCATTTTCAATAGTCTATGGAGCCTGAGGAGTAACAGAGTTGGAAGGTGATTATAGACAGAGTAAACTGAATGTGCATGATTAGCGCATCACTTCCAAGAAGCATCGGACCTGCTGAATACAAACCGCCTACTCTGCATACAAGCACTAAGTCATGTAGCAAAGCAGAGTCACAGCAGATAGCTCTCTTCTTCCTGTGAAGAGTGTGGTCCCTCAACCCCAGGAGAAATAAAACTCTATCACTATTATCTGTAACTGTATTAGCCCACCATGGAACTCCCATGATAACTGACACATTTCAGATTGTTGTCAATAGAATTCTTTCCCTGTCACACCTGTGTTTATCTTCCAGCCAGCTGGGAAAACCCTGACACATTTAACTTGTCAACTGTGCTAGACCTAATTTTTGCAACTAGAACACAGCGCTCGTTTCTAGGTCTTCACTAGAAAGCTTCTATCCGACATCAATAAAAGGATCCTGCATGCAAATACAACATGGACAAAGAATGGGCACAAGGATGGAGACACATGAGATTTCAGAACCCTCAATTTTTCTAAGGCTTTTAGACACCAACACAGTTGTTTTATAGCTTCATGTATACTGGTGAAAGAAAGACACTGCATATAGAAGAAGCATTCAGTTTCGTCAATGCCCACATTCTGAACATCAACTGTGTTTACAAGGGTATCTGTTCTTTCTCAGGAAAGGAAAGCTTAAAAATACTGTGCATGGAATTATATCCACTATACTGACCAAAAAGGTTCCAGCACTTACATTTATAACACAAGCATCTTTAACTCTACCATCTGGAGTAACAAAACATCCTATTGGAAATCCTGGATTACAGTATTTTTGTCCATCTTCCACATCATAGCACCACGTTACAGGCATGTTGTCAATAATCCTAGAGAGAAAGCATCAGAGAACACATCCCCAGAATGGAATGCACTTTATTTCACATTGACTTTTGACATTCATGTAATGCACATAATTTTCAGTAAGCGGCCACAAGATGCACAGCAGAGGACAACTATCCCATAAAAGGAAGAAAGAACCTCTTAGAACATGGGTAACAACATAAATAACAACACACCCCCCAACCTCAAGCACACAGCTCAGCTTACCAGTGATGCTGATAATTCAACTGCATTCCTTTCTTCAAAAAAGCCAGTTTGCTCTTATCAGCACTGTTTGCTGGGTCATACGATCTTGTACAAACTTTCTTACATGTTTCTTGCTTTTTAAAAGTGAACTGTTAAAAAGAAAAAAAAAAAAAGGCACATAAAAAGAGTAATTTCAGTTTTGGTTAAAAAAATCTTCTAGTCTTTTTTGCCCTGTAAAGCTGACTTTTTTGAAATACTTGGCTTCCTTGCTACAGAATTTTCTAAAGAGAGAATTTTCCATAACATATTTAAATGTCAAGATTAAAGTATATCCAACACCAGCATCATAGAATGGTTTGGGTTGGAAAGGACCTTAAGATCATCCAGTTCCAACCCCCTGCCATGAACAGGGACACCTCACAGTAGACCATGTAACCCAAGACTCCATCCAACCTGGCCTTGAACACTGCCAGGGATGGAACATTCACCACTTCTCTGGGCTCCCTGTGCCAGGGCCTTACCACCCTTACAGCAAGGAACTTTTTCCTTGTATCTAACCTAAACTTCCCCTGTTTAAGTTTAGGGGGAACTTCACCCCTTGTCCCATCACTACAGTCCCTGAGGAAGATCCCCTTCACATTGCTAAAAATCTCTTCAACAGCCCAGAGAAAACTACCTCCATATAAATCCTGAGGACTGGAATCTGAAAATCTGTGGAACAGCTACTACTTTCTTCTTTTATCAGTTTGGTTTATTTCTGGTTACTTCATCATCTACTAAACCAGGCTTTTAACTACATCCTTTTTGAATGCTCCATGTTCATTTTAGCTGTTTCCCCATGACAACTAGGTTGTTAAGACATAGCTGCCAAAACTGCAACAACTTGCCCAGCAGAGCTCACCTAACACAAACATGCCCATGTTTGTATACCAAACTTCTACTGTAATCTAGCTAGGATTTACCTGGCAGTGCGTTAACACATTTAAACCATTAATTTTATCAAAGGTTTCATTGCTACCCAGTAATGGCACTTTCTAATTACTGTAGTGTGTAGTCATTTCAAGCAAGCAGTTGTTATAATGCTTAATCTATTCAACAGGTATCCAGCCCAAATGACCCATCATGCTTTGTATTTAAAAGCTTCTTGTGGCCAGCAGTCATGAAACATAAAATTACATTAGCTCAGAGCCAAACAAAAGCACTCTTGTAGGAGCAGTTTACGCAAGGGAGGAGGCATCACCTCCTTAACGGTCGTATAAAAAGATGTTCAGTCATTAGGGACTAGTGACAAGAGTAGACTCCAACTCTGCTGTTTTTTTGCTCACAGGGATTTGGATTATCTAGCAACCCCCACACTCAAACACAGACCAGTTTTCAGTTTCACCAGCAAATCCCATCCTGGAAACTGCACTTGAACAGGATACAGCTCTTCAAGCATTAAGAGCAGTGTCTGACCACACTTTACTGCTAATAATTTTCCCAAGTTAATTGTAAAGCTTTCCAGAGACGCTATATTAGGTCACTGTTAATGCAGGGCTTGAGGCAGAAAAATCATTACGTACCTAATCTACAAAATACATCCACAGATTTATTTCACAGGGACTTCAAGTGAAACCAAATCTGGTTTTAGACAACAGCTTTTGAGTGTGTACAGCAGGGAAAAGCTGGAAACAAGCTCTAACTTGACTTCTCCATCCCACTCTGTAAGATACCCAACAGTACAATTGAATATATGAAAACATTCCTGAAACACCACCTTACAGCCTCCAGTATTACACCTAAAAGCCTACTGATTTCAGATCACCTAACACACCAAACACGCGGCTGCCAAAGAACTGCTTAAGTTATAGTTTCTGAACTTCTCTTCCACAGAGTAACAGGAAAGAAAAGCAATCACTGGCTCAGCTTCCTATCTTTCATCAGCCACTCAAAGATGCCTTCTGGGTAGAAAGTGGGAGAGGTTTTGGTTTGATTACAGAAACACCATAAAGCTTCATGTTTAAATAAGTAATCACACAATCATCCAATCTCCAGCTATGTCTGTGGATTACAGTCATGAGTGACAGTGATCAAACTGAAACAGGATCAACTTCAAGGTTTAAAATAACCTTATAGGGAGATGATGCTATTCTTTCTCCAAAAAGCACTTGTCCGAGATTTTCTGATGGTCTTTTCTCTTCTGTATCTTGACAGAAGTCGAAACTAGAAAAAAGCGAAAAAGGTTACCATTACTTTTTAATTGATATATAACTATGTATCAGCCTAAAACCATTTATTAAGTTAGGTCTGTAACACGTCATTTGTCATGCTTCTTTTTGGAGGGTTAGCTAAGAAAATTGAGAGCCTTTGCAAAGAAATTTGGCACATGTTACACAGAAAAATTTCTATGCAATACACCAGCTTCAACCAAAACATATGACAGCGGAAATACCTTTAAGAAGAAGTCATGATGCTTAGCCCAAGCACCCTTTCCAAACAGCATTAAACAAGAGAATGTTTCATATTAGGAAAGAAGAGATGCTATGCTACAGATTGTTCATTTCTCTTGCAAAAAGGTTTTGGAGAAACTACTATACCCCTTTCTTCAAGGAGTATTTACGAGTAGTATTTAACATGAAGCATAGTCCAAAGAAAGAATGGTGCTTTTAATATTAATGGGCCACACTATCATACACCAATTCTTTTCAACTATATACAGTCTGAATCAGCTGAATATGGGGAGAGAATGTAACCAATCAGGATCTTCATTATTTAAACATAGGTAGCAGTAGATTATGCCGGAGGTCGGGGGAGAAAACCACTTCTTTTTGGTGAAAAAAGTACTTTGTCTCAACAAGTGGTCCTAAATTCATTGGCTTCGGTAACATTCAATGCAAACAGAGACACTGGGCTTTTTGAGCTAGTCTTACTGCTGCTGTTGCACTGCACAGCATCAGACCCACAACACTTGCAAGTTTCTTTTTCCTGTATGCCCACCAGCAAAACTGCAAATCATACTGTGTGGCATTGCTTTGTAGGCCTATAAACACCTGCAAAAGCATGTAATAGTTTGGACAGATAAGAATCAAAAACACCCAAGAATTAGATACAGAACTTTGGTGGAAAAAGTCAAAATAACAACAGCTTTTCTCCAAATTCCTTTTAGTTGCCAGAAACAAGGAACACAAAGTTCCTTTCTTCCCAGATTTGGCTAAGAGGAAGAACCTTCAAACACAACAAACAGCCAACACACTAAATCTGGAACTCAGCTCAAAACAAGGCACCCTTCAGAAACCCAGCAGCCAGGCGTGTCTTTAACAACAACAGAGGATAGTTAGGAGGCACAGGTGTGGCTTCATCCTTAACACCCTCTTATATTTCATTCCTGCTGCTGGGTTTACTCTGCCACCCCGCCATCCAACACACTGCTTACAAGAAACATGTTTACTGTACCAGGAGTTGCACCACCACCCTGAGAACAGAAACCAGGCTTTGCAAACACTTCTGGAAGCCTGTTGCAATGTACTTACGCATCATACTCGTATGGCAGAACTGATTCAACCGAGTCCAGTCTGTTCACGAAGAGCTCGATTAATGACTGAAACGAGGAAGGCCAGAAGGAGAAAGAATATGAAAATACAGGCTTGCAATGATAAATGTGGGTCCGACACGAAAGCTGCAAGAGCTGTGACAAGGTTCAATGCTCGCTATCCCACGGCGGAGTTACCGCAGGCTGCTGACAGGCCGCTACCGCCGGGCCCCGCGAGAACCGCCCTCCCTCGGCGGAACAAGGACCGAAGCACCGCTGAAAGGCTCTCCCGGCGCTAACCGTTAAATCCAGCGGGAAAAGGGGAGGTTTTCACCCTAAAAAAGCAGCCGGTGCACCGAGGGAAGAGGAGCTGGGGGTGCCTGGCTTCCCGGAGCAAAGGTTGCCGCCTAAAGAACGCCCGTGGTCCGCGGTGGGGCGAGGGGTACCCGGCGGTGCCCCCCTTGCCCGCTGAAGCCCCGCTCACCCTCTATGGGACTCCCACAACGAAGGGAGGGACCGCCCGCGCCGGGCCCTCCCGTGCGGGCTCTCACCTTGCAGCTCTCGCTCTCCTCGCCCTCCTCACAGAAGCTGACGGGCGCCAAGCCGGGCAGGTAGAAGGCGGTGCACAGAGGTGCCACCAGCAGGAGGCCGGCCGCCAGCAGCCTCATCTTCCAGCCGGAACGGGCGAGAGCACCATGAGCAGAGGCTGCAGCCCCGAGCGCCCGGGCAGCGCCTCACGGAGGCGGCGGCGGCGGCGTCACGACGGCCTTGGGGCCGCTGCGCCTGCGCGGAGCGGAGCGGAGCTGAGGCGCTGGGCGCCATGTTGAGGCAGGGCAGCCTGAGGCGGTGGGCGCCATGTTGAGGCAGGGCAGCCTGAGGCGCGGGCGGAGCTCTCCATGGGGCAGCGCTTGGTTTAGGGGGGTTGGGGTGTGTTGTGCTGTCGCTTTCCTCTCGGTGGGGAGGTTGTTGCTCGCCTTCCACATTTGATTCATAGAACCACAACCTGGTTTGGGTTGAAGGGACCTCAAAGCTCCTCCAGCTCCAACCGCTGCCACGGGCAGGGACACCTTCCACTGGAGCAGTTGCTCCAAGCCCTGTGTCCAACCTGGCCTTGAGCACTGCAGG
>JAOEHX010053692.1:0-40646 GCA_025448015.1 Bolborhynchus lineola | reverse complement strand
TCTAGTTTGTTTTGAGTTTTTAAAAGATGAATCAGAATGAAACCAAATTTTGTAAGACAAATTTCCCACAAACTGGAAACCATGGATGTTGTTCAGTGAGCCCTTCTTTCCACCAGTAACTAATCTGAGCAAAAACATCAGCCATATTTATATTTGGAAAGGATGTGGATATAAAAGAGAATACTAACCTTTAATGGTTGGTGGCAACTTCAAGGCATTTAAAGTACCAGGGTTTAATGCAGTACAAAATATTGCTTCTCATTAGCATATAAACTGGTCTGTTAAAATCTTTAAATATCTTTACGTGATTGTTAGTTTTGCTTACATGGCAGGGAAGATGACAATAGTAAGCATTTTTGTGAGGCCTTCTTTTTTACCCATTTCCACAAACCCTTGAGATTCTTACAGGCAAAAGTCCTCTTAATTCAATGCCAATGTCCTACTGACAGAGTGCAACTGAGTAAGAATATTATAGTCTGCCCTTAAGTATGTTAATTATCAGCTGAGGCAGGATCTGTGAGACACATCAGACTGTATCACCTCCAGAGCTGCATAACCAAAGGAGAAACTTTGCCTTTTAGCATGGTGCTAGGTAAGTGGGCTGAATCATATTGCTGTGTCATGAACCTGCATACCATGCAGTGATCTGCTTACAGGGCTGAACTCCTAAGCTTACTTTGTGGTAACAACTACACAGAATCTCTCCTAGTTTGTTATTGTTTCATCTGAATTACAAAGCGGGAGGCTAGTGGAGGAGGAAAGATACCAAAAAGTTAAAAAAAAAAAAAAACAATAAAAAAAAATAGAACAAAACAGAAAATGAAAGAATGAAAAAAATGTCCAATATAAAAACCAGTTTTCCCTCCTTGCCTTATGTCTTCCTGTTTTGTCAACTAATCACTAATTCCCTTCATAAACTGTTCTAAACAGGTTCCTTTAGAGTGTCTTCCATTTTTGACTACTTCAGGTCTTTCACATTATTTCACTGAGGTGCTTTACTGCTAGTGGAATAGCAGCATTCACTATTTCCAAAGGAGGTAGAGTCAGCTCGTATACATTCAAATTATATACAACTATAAAACACCCTCTTACAGTCCTGCACAGCATAAGCACTTTTAAGATTTTTAATAATAGTTAGGTCCAAGCCAAGTGAAAATGATTCACTTTAGTGGAGAAGACCCTCTCAACCAGTCTTGTCCTCCATCTCAGTGTACTGACTGTGAATAGACAGGGCTAAGAAAAAGCACAGCAGCAGACTCAGGTAAAAGCTTGATAGATGAGTATGGTGTAATGTTTGTTCTTGTTACATTTTTTCAGGTTAGCATGTTCTGTGAAAAAGTAAAAGCAAAGCAAAACATAACAAGATCTTCCAAACTTCCTCCCCTCCTTCCCATTCTGATAGGAGGTGACAGAACAAGAAGGATAATCCAGGAAGGAAATCAACACTGGGGAAGACATTAATACATATACAAACACTGGTATTTCCTCCTTATGAATGCCCTTTATATGACAGAGCTGTCCAAACAGTACTTAAGGAGCAACAGCAAAATGCCTGACAGACAGGCATGATAAGTTACAGCTCAGAAAGCTTGCTTGCCAGACTGAAAGAGTGATTTTTTCTTTTTTCTCTCTGAAAATCCTTTAAGGTAAATTTGCTCCATGGCTGCTGGCACGCAGCCACTTTTCTATAAATTCATATTACAATGCTGTATTTCTAATGGACGGGGTATGCTGGGTTTCCATTTTGCTAATAAGAAAAGAGAAAGGCCATTACTTGTTTTGATTAAGATCCCGAGGGAAGAAATATGATGTGTATGTTACCAGGCCATACATAAAGAAAGCATGTGGCATTTCTAATCAATCAGATGAAAGGTGGAAAGAAAAAGTCTTATCCTGTGACTGCAGAGGAAGAAGATATAAGGGGGAAAGAATCCACAGAAAGTGTCTTTAAAAGGTGACTTATGGGAATCGGTTATAGTGATATTAGGATGATCAATGACTACAGCTACTATCCAGGAAGGATGTAATTACCAAAATGAAAACTTTTGAATGGAAAGCCTGATCAAGGACAGAGGTACTGTCCTATTTCTCGGAGCACTGTCAGCTCTCATCCAAGCAATATATTACTGTGACCCTCACAAGCATTACCATACAACCAGGTTGACAAGTTACACACATCTCTGGGGTGGTAGCAGACCCAGGGAACGAGGGGTTGTGAAACTTTGCATCCAGCTCAAAAACGTAGGTAAGTCTTGGTCCAAACGCAAACTGAAGGTAAGGAAAGACAAGGTGGGGAAAAAGGAAAATGGAAAAGAGAAAAGCCCCAGTCATGACTGGCCTTCAGCAATGTTTTGTATTGGTGCACATTTAAAAGAAAGGAAATGCTCTAGACATCCATATAGTGGGCTATTAATCATAAAGGAGATCTAACAAAAAAAATGTACTGATGCTCAGTTTGCAGGATACTCTGGAATATTGGCTAAGATGTTTCTATATGCAATTTCTACATGTTTTATCTGGATGGCATATAACTTCTTAAAAATTACACCTGATTGGAATACAAAGTCCAGAGACATTTTTTGATTCTTTGTTTTAATGTCTGTATAGTTACAGCTCAAAAATGCTACAAAATCCATGCTTAAAATAGCAAATTAAATTAATAGAACTTGGAGATGGATTCTCTAGGAGAAGACAAGATCCTTCTATTGTGTCATGATGCATAGTCAGAGCTGTAGACATATTTTAAATATTACTTTCACAGAATATTATAAATCACTGCTGAGCATTAAAATTGACAAAAATTCCAACATACTACATCCTCTCAAACAGTATTCCAGATTAAAGAAATATTACTGTCAATGGCTGCAAAACTGTAACAAGCGATAAGGCCAGTAGGATAAACTGTCTCATGCACTCTCTCCAGTCTGTACTAGGGTATCTAGGTTTTCTCCATGGAACACCACTGCTTCCTTATAGATACCTGGGAGTGCTTCAGGTAGATCCACCTGGGAATAGAAGAAAAGGCTTGAACACTTTTCCCCATCTGCCTTAAAAGAAGAATAACAAGAAACACTGGGACTGTGAATCTGGAAAATATCTTTGACCCTTCCTTTATATCAGAAGGCAATGTTGGGAGACATATTCTCTAAAATGGCATTGATGACTAGCGATGTCACATACAGTGTTCAAAAAAAATAAGAATCACGGCTGACAAAGGCCATTTACAAGCTATCAAACTAAAATTCAACCATCTTTAGCTTTCCTTACAGGTGCATATTTAAAAAAACCTCTCCACAGGCCCTAACAGAAGTTTTCAGTGAGCTTTTCTGATCCCTGTGTTCCACTGATGTGAAAAGGAATAAATGCTGCACGAATGCATCTCAGCCTGTACAGGCAAGTAAGCAGGATGGGGAGAAACAGCCTGGCCTCTTCAAATGCTGCAGCCCAGTCAGCAAATTGTTTGTCTCAGGAGGATCTTGCAGAGTATCTATTTCTAGGCTAGGCTGGCCTTTCTGTTTTTTTGGTGTACTTCTGGCTTTGTTGCACGGACTGACAGGAAAGCTCAGACATTTTCATTTTGCATCGGTGCTTATGGATCAGTAAAATGTTCCCTTTCTACTTCCCTTTTACACTTAAAAAAAAAAAAAAAAAAAAAAAAAAAAAGATTAAGTGCTGTGCAAATATTTGCAGTGGAGGAAGTCTTAACTCCATACTACATTTTCTTGTCCAAGAATATGACAGAGATGACAAAATGACCATTTTTCTATCAAATAAATTTATATCAACACCTTTAAAACCATTGGACTTTGCATGATTCACCTTACAAAGAAGGATTGCTGCTGACATATGAGTGTTATACTGAACTCTCAAGCGGCACTCCTAAAATACAAATTAGCAGAGTTCACATTTAGAAAGTGTAAATCTGGTTATTCCTGAAAAGGGAATTTGCAGGGTATTTGCAGATTCCTCTCACTTTATGGCTGATGTCAGGGACAATGAATTTAATCTTAGGATGGAGGAGGGGGGTGGGCTGCTGGCCTATCCAGCCATAATATTCCCTAATAGCCTTGAAGGAACTGTAATTGTGAACCAAACCAGCATCTGCTTAAACTCTCATCCTAGCCTCAGGATTGGAACATTTTGCTTGCTGTGAAGGATTGTAAGAAAGACTACACAGAGCATGAAGATGAAAACAGAGTGAGATTAAAACCATTAAGTACAACCACCAAGACACAGCTGTCCATACTGCTAGTGAACTTAAGGAAATATAAATACCAAAACGTATTTGATATTCATCATTTATTTTGGCATGGCAATTTAGAACACTGAGTTGTTTGCAAACTTCCAGTTTAAAATCTTTTTCAGCATTATTATACAGGACTGGTTGTTACAGATTATTCTGAGAGAAGCAAGTTTCAGTGCTAGGCACCCTGAAGAGGTAAGGAGTAAAGCCAAGAAAATATAATGATGATCATGACATTTTACAGAAATTAATGAAAAGGAAAAATGGATTTATAAGCCTCGAAATGTATTGCTCTTTTCTTTGCCTTCTGTTGCAGGTTAATTACTTTAAATTTTTTCATCAATCATTTTGATTTCCAATTCTCTTACACTCAGTTTAAAACAAATGATAGAAATTTCAGGAAGGTCAGTGGTCTTTTATTCTCAATAGTTCAGGCACAAGCTGTACAAATAAAATAAGAAAACCTCCTTATTCAGCCACTGTCCATACACTGAATGGAATTTGTTTCAACTATTTCCAAATTTCCCGTAACACATCAAGGAGATTCGAAGTTGTCGATACTTATGTTTTTAAGTTATAAATGAACTTTGTGTAATATAACATTTTGTCCAGAAGGTATAAAGGAAAAAATAAAACCTCAATTAAAATAAAATACAATTAATCAAATTATGGCCACCTTAATGAAGCAACCATTTATTACCAGAAAACTAAGATTTCTGAGAAAAGTCTGTTATCTTCACAGGAAGATAATCAGCCTCACTAATAGCAAGTTAGGAAAATTGCATTTGGCTACTAAAATTTTGAGCACCAATTTGGATTCTGTGGATACAGGGTGGGAATACCATTATTGCCAAATACTCGCTTTACCTTGTTTTTATATTTTTGTCACACTATGATTTTTGTCATTTTGACTAGCACTGGCAAAAATGGTCACTGTAAAGAAAACAAACACAACCTGTTTTTTAGCTCAGTGATGATGTTTTAGGTAGGAAGGGCTGGCAGCAGAGCAGAATGAGGATTATATCCGTACTTGAGGAAGTGAATAGTCAGGTGACTTAGTGGTTGAAACCAAATGTCAGTCATAGTATCTTCTGGTCTGTACTGCAAATCCCTCTTACAACTGTGGATGGCAGGCCAGAGAAAACAAACATGGAAATATTATACTGATTTGAGGGAAACACTCAAGGGAAACACACTCAGCACAGGAAAACATGGAGTTGAGGCTGGCAAATGCACAATAATTTGTACATTTAGATACTAAACTCTTAAGGAACTGTCTGTTGCTGCATTACAATGCTAAAATTAAAAGGGAAAAGTCAGTAGCATACAGGTGTGCCTATCACATTTGAAAGCAATAATGAATCCCAAAGGATAGAGCACTCCTCCATGGGACTGGAAAAAGATTCGCCTTTTTGACATACAATTGCTCCCTGGACCCATCCAGATGTGGTGCAGCTCTCATCTGCCACACAGTAGAAATCTGCCATGTTCAACAGTTCATTTACCTTGCTAGAAAAACAACTCAGTTCAGCAAACTCCCAAATTCACTCAATGCAGCTGCTCTCAAACCCCTTGTTACGGTTTAATGAAATGTGCTGACTGAGCTGTTTCATAGTAAACATTAGTTATAGCAGAACTCTTCTCCCAAATTGAGTCTTTTAAGAGGATTCTACAGCTCTGTAGCACTGACACAGAACCACCCATAACTCACAAATAATAATAAAATACCATCTGAGGGCACAGAGGTTATTGCCATCAGCAGCTCCCTATGGAATTGTAAATCATTTGAACAAAGCTTACCCTTTTTTAAGAACTGCAGGCTGAAATCACCATATATACAGGAGACCAGTGTCTTACACAGTGTATGAAGACTGCCCCTTTAGCTCCTTCATTTAACCTTGCTTCACAAATGAGTGAACCCTGAACAGGCTGCTCTTTCCAAATGAAAATAAGAAAGATACCTCAAAAATACTAGCAACTTATCTTACAGGAAGTTTAAACCTTTGGGCTATCAGCTTGCCAAACATCTGATAAGGCATGAGGATTAACTGTGAAATGCACTGTGCACTGAAGTTCAGTGGGATACATTGTAGGAAAAGGAGGTGAAATTCAATGGAATATTATTTTTGCAAGCATCTGCAGGCCCAGGCCTTTGCCCAACACACAGGTTATGTTATTTCTATCACTGTGATTATAATATGAAACATACTGAACATCCTTAAAATTAAATACACTTTCAACTCCATCGTGTGCATTTTCAATAATGTGGCTACATGCAGCCACAGAAACACTGCAGCATCTATAATGCAGTACCTCGTTGAAGTCCCAGTGCCCCTGGAAGTGTAGTTTTACCGATGAGAAAACACTGGGAATGTAATTTAAAGGTTGCTGTTCTGAGTAGAAACGTTTTGCTTAACAAAATGTACCCATCCCACGGAAAAAAAAAATAAAGACAAAAGCAAGCATTATAGTTACTAATCCACACATACTGAAATAAGTCAATCTTAACTCTTGAACCCAAATTTTTTTTGTAAGTGAATACTGTGAATGGTCACTTGCAACATATGTTTACTCTTTGACTGTATAAAATGCAGACATCATAAACATTATCTGCATGTACAGCACTTTTCTGAGTCTTGGTACAGCATGCTCAGCAACCATTATTAGAAGTTTTTACAATTTCCTGAATTCTCATTACTTAAATTAATAGAAAATAAAGATTAAATTATATTACCTGCTTTGAATTGAAATAACTATTTCCTTGCAATGAAAAACAGAGGTTGAAGATGAAAAAAGACTGTTGGACCATTGCTCTGCTTTTGCATCAACGTCTGAAAGTCCCCACTGTAGATTTTAAGGTGTTTTGCCCAGTTGAGTTCTGGATGTCCCAAACAATGACCTTTCATGGTTAATTTTAAACAGTAGTCTAGCTCTCAATATATTAGCAATTTCTGCAAGATACTCAAGTTATGCTTTCTCTATTTCACCTTCATATCCTAATTTATATTGTTGGCATCATTACAACCATTTCCTCCTTTCCATTGACACCCTTCACATACCTATACTGTATTACAAGCTACTGCTGTTTATCACCTTCATGCCCTTTTCTTTCAGCTGAAGTTTATGGCATTTGGGATTGAAGTTGATACAATTCATGTACATCACAGAACTGTTATTGTGTGAAGGACTGCAAGAGTGCTCAATAGAAAGTAGTCATTCTTCTTTACAGTATATCACGTTGTTCTTTTCCATTAAAGACACAGCCCCTTCAAGGATTTCATGACTTCTTGCTGCACTTACATGCACTTGTAACATGGAGACATGATCACAGGACTTGTTTCCCAGCTCTTGGCAAAGAAGAGGTGTGGAAACACCAACTCTGGGAGACATCTGTTGCTTTTCACAGTTTTGAAAAAAACCCCTCACCTAAGATCCTCAAACTTGTCTTGGGTTACAGGACCCCCTACAGTTTGTCTGCACCATTATGATTTGGATTCATTGCTTCTACGGAAAGCCATATTCATAATTTATGTCAGAATCATTGGAGTCTACTTTAAACAGAGGAAGGATAATAAAAAAAAGTTTCATTCTAATAAGGCAAAATCCTTGATTACAGAATGGAAAACATTTACAAAAAAGAAAGACATTGAGAAAACACAGATGATAGACCTAAAATTTAGAGTACTTTTGGTTTCCACCTTTTATTGAGTTTGTCAGATACAGGTGTGGCAGGATGTTTCAAACCCAGAATTATTTACAGCTTTTTTTAACCTATTATTTGTTCCTCTTTTCTACTTCCCTGTCTGCTAAATAAAGAGCCTCTTTCAGCTAAATCTTATACAAGTCACTAAAGCCAAGCCAAATCAAAATGAACCTTCTCTCCCTCAAACCTGCCTTGTAATTTGCACTAACAGCACAATTTAACATGAATATGCGTGAATATACACTTTTACCCTCTTAACATTCAAAGTTTTTAGAGGAATGATCTAGAAAAACGAGTAGCTAGAAAAATAAGTTTTCAATCTTGGATCATCTCTAGAAGACATATAAACAAATTTCTGGGCATATAAATAAAGATAAGCCTTTTGGGGGAGTTTATGCTGTAGACCACTAACTGTATGGCAGACACGATTCATTTTATGGCTTTTGGTTTCTATTCATTATTCCAAAATACAGAAGTTCATTTTACATGAAGTGCATGACTATCACTAAATAGCAAACAAGCTTTGGAAGAAGTGGCTTTGAACTACATTACCATTGTCCTTCAATGTCCTTCAGGTAGCACTTCCAGAAACCACAAAATAGAACTACAGCAGCAATATGTAAGAAAATATATGCGAAACAAGACTCTAAATATTCCAGTTCACAGGTAAGTGACATAAGCTGCAAATTAATTATATGAATGACATTTGTCTGATGATGAAAATTAAGTTATGTAGTTATGACTTTTCTGGCTGATACTTTTTGCTTTGCTGATCCATCACTGTTGCTTTGTGTTAATTTAACATATTATCACCACAACCCAGGATCTGAGTCCTTCTCTAACCACAACCCGGGATCTGAGTCCTTCTCTAAAAGGGGTAATGTCACTTTGAGTCGATTGCTGATACCTCAAAGAGAGGCAAAGAGTCCTCAACAAAAGCACTTTTCATTTGTGGAAGTGTCACGTGAAGGTAAAATTTAACACACAATAAAAGCTACTGACACTCAGCTCGTACGAAGGGCTGCTTGAACCAAAAAAGGAATTCCTTCCATTGGTATGTATTCTCCTTTTACATGCCTCTTTCCCTGCCTATGTCAGACAGGGGCTTCAAAGGCAGGCAAAAATTACACATAAAGGCAAACAGTAAGACACTGCCAACAAATGGTGGAAATGTAAAGCTGAGTTCAGAAAAGGAACACTACAGAAACTGAAATTTATAAACTCTTATTAATTAAAAAATATGATCTAACGACAGCTATGGTCAAATATAGACTGAAACTGCTGCTGAGACAGCTGATATAAAGACCCTCCCCTACACAATGGCTGATCAGCTCAATTCCTGCAAGAATCTGTGGGACTTCAGGATGACCCAAAAAGGGAAAAGATCCCAGCTTTACTTGCTCACCCTGGCAGGTGTTTGAACTATACTATCAAGTTAAGATTTTTTCCACCCTACTGCTGCACCTGCAAATGTTTCCTTATAGAAAAGTCAAATCTATTTTTTAAGATTGCCAACCTATTTGTGTCAATAATACTTAGTGGCAGTGGATTCTACAAATTGATTAAATGCATCAAAAAGTTATTTGTTCCTTGTTGACTGCTTGGATTTTGGTGCTTTTAAGCTGTACTGAATGTCCCTTTGTTATCTCAAATTATGCATCAGGTAGGTTGGAGCTGCCTTTCAAAAGGCTGTTTGAGAAGAAAGGTGCAGGAAGAGTTATTTGTTTCTTATAAATCTCAAGAGAGCTTATGCTGTTCTTCTTTGCAACAAGAATAGTTTCTCCTTAAGTGGACCTCCTGCCCCAGACAGCCTCATGTTATTAATCACTTGCATTTGCCAGGGACCTGAGTAAAAGGACGAGGATGATTTTAGTTACAGCATGAACTAAGGTAATTCCACTTGCAGTGGGTTCAGTCACATATTTTCCACACAAACAGTAACTGAAACAGTCAGTCAATAAGTAAAATAAAAGAGCTTTAAGATTAACACCTGATAACATGAAAGGCACAGGACTGCAAAGAAACTTTGCTCCTGTAACTCTCCAGGGACCTTCTGACACAATTAGGATAACAGAGTGTTTTTTGAACAAGGATCTGAACATCAGGGGAATGCAATGATGTTTCAACTCTGTGTAGCTGTGGTATGTGCAAATAGAATTGCAGATTAAATGTGAAAAAAACCTACCCTAGCTAACAAAGCAATAATTCTGCTGAGGCCTTTAGGTGACACTTTAAACCGCTGGTGACCATGGAGTATCTAAAGGAAATAAAAGATAAAAATCTTATAACAAGCTTGTTGTTCCATTGAAGGGTTCTGCAGATATCATCAAGCTCCACTGGCAACAAAAAGAACCAACAATGTGAAAGATAAGACTGATGTACCTGCGTAACAAGTCTGTTCCAGTGAGAGATAACTGGTGATACTATAAACCAGGAAAGCTGAGTTAGGGTGGTTTGCTGTTTCAGTAGAATCCCACATTACATAAACTGCAGAGGTGTCCAGAACAACTAAATTTTTTTAGTGGGTTTTTTGCTTGCTTGTTTAAAAAAAGTAAGGGACAGTTGCCTATTACGGTTTTACACTGGAAACTGAAAGCTGAGGGAACTGTCTGCAAGCGCAAAGAACATTTAAGCAGGACAGTTGAACTAGAAGTTTTAGTAAAAACCTGGCTTCTACTTACTCTCTCATTGGTGTGAGCCTCAAAGGTTTAAGATGAAACAAGACTATGGTAAGGCAGTTCCAAAAGAGAGGGAAAAAAAGGGAGCTGGAATTACCTCTCTATCAACAAGGAGTAAGACCACCTCAATCTGTTAGATGACGCTGGAACCCAAGTGGTATCTGAAATGGATGCTAACAGGAGGGAGGGGAGAGAAAACCCAAACCCAGAAAATGTAGAACAGAAAACTTCCTTCAGGAATGAGCAGCAGAGGAGAAAGAATAGAGCAAATCTTCTTCCCACTGAAGAGGCATTATTGCTGCTGACAGCCAGGCATGGAAGTGCTGCAGTAAAAGGCAGCCAAGCAACAGGGACTGAAAACAGTGATCCGACTGCTCATTTTTTATATTTCCAAAGGTTTTTGTATTATATCCACTCATGCATCAATCACAACTTTATTAAACCACAAAACAAATGTCAGTTCAATGGCTGTATCAGAAACATTCTGAATGACAGGCTGATGATGGAACAATTCCAGCCTCCATACATTATTAAACACATACTAATGCTGCTCTTTCAATGCGGCCCTTACAGGCTCAAAGACTCTATCCTCCCCCTATGGTACCTTTTTTAACAGCAGACCTAATTGCAGATGAATATTACATAGGAAAAACAAGACTTACTGTAATAAATAATGATACTAAACTAGTAAACAAAATAAAAATTTCCATGGTAAAACTGGTTGTCTGTCTTCACATTATGTTTCCTGGCATTAAAATTTTATTTTAATACAATTGTAGGAGCTGAGTGTGGGTTGTCACCTCACTCAGAATATTCAGAGTTATTGCCTTTTTGCTGTAATATTCACAAAATTTATGCTTAGGTTTTCTTTACATGCTTTCCCAAAGCCAGTGCTCAAGTATAAATGCTTTCTGCTCTTTTTGAGTGAAGACGTAATATGAAAAATACATATAAATATGGCAGAAAGAATTTGTCTGGCAGATTCCAGATTCTACCCCTCTGCTTAACTCCAGATTTTAGGCAGACTGGAGAGGTGATCAGAGCAGCACACTTGCCTCTCAATTCATCAGTAATATAAATTGTATTTTCGCTAGTGAAAATGAATTTGATTTTCATAAGGGCAGAGAGGAATTCTTAGTGGATGAAGCACAAGGCACAGCAAATGGGAGATGCAAATGCTGTACAAAAATCTCTCACAGAAACATAGGGTCGACTTGTCACAAACTGCAGATCATGACTCCTCTCTTCCCAGTGTCCTATACTACCCTTTGGCGTGGAATATTTGGTGCAGCTGTATGTTTTCATGATGTGGGCAGTGAAATCAAGTAAAGATGGATTTTGGGGTCTTCACTTGGCCCAGCATCTTGACAGCTTTAGTGCATCCTCCTGATTAAAGCTTGTTTAGTAGAGCAGAAATGTCTGATTTTATGCAGACAATTCAATAATAGATAAGAAATGAGAATATTAAAAAAAGAGAATAAAATAAAATACACATTCTTTGGGGGTTCTGGAGAGAAAGAAAACTTTCCCAAACAAAATTCTTTGTGCTTTCTGGTCTGTGCTTACTGCAGCCAGTTACTGAAGGCTTCCCATAGAACAAGCAGAAGGCAGCTGGCTGTGATTGGGTCTGTAGGAAAACTGCTCTGTTTTGGCTGCTGAACTGGATGGTCCCAGCTGGAAGCAAGCAGCCCTGCCAGCATTTAGTGAGAAATGCCCTCCTGGGGCTGGTGACTAAAAAATCAAGTGCAGGCAGGGATGGAGGCAGCTGCCCCCCAAATTCCTGTGGGTTTTAAAGTGTGCTTCAGGACTAAGAGATCAAAACTGAACTGTAGTTTCTGGTGTTGAGGCAGGAATTGGCAGAGGCCACTCTTATACAGGTAATTTGCCTAACTGAAGGGCTAAAGAGTGCTCCTCCGTGAAGGGTCACTCCTGCGGAATGGCTCCAGCCTGGGCATAGTATTTTAACCTTTTAGAGAGCATCTGAAGGCAGAGTAATTTCCACAAGATATGAGGCATGCATAAGCCCTTACATTATTTCTCCAGCTTACTCACTGGAGAATAGATTTTCTGTTGAACCAATGTTTTAGAAACCCCAGCATTCATCCTGAATTGGGCAGTTTTGGAAGTGGGTTTGAAGTCAACTTGCACTTAAGTGACCACAGAGGTCTGCTTTGGCTGAAAAATATGTTATGTTAATTAGCAAAATGGTTTGTCTAAGGAAGCGAACGTACAAAAGCCTTTTAAAACAAACTGCTTTACATACTGCAAGCTTTTAAATTAAACTGAGACAGTTACAGCCGACACTGAGCAGAACTGTTTGTGACTTTCTGGTTTGTTTGCTTCAAAAAATCTGCCTGGTCTCTTGAGTGACAGCTAGTGGCTCTTCATGGCACCCTCCTGCACAGTTTAAAGATAGAATTAAAAAATATATTCAGAACATTAACATACAGCTTTTGTCTTATAGTGCACGTAAAACTTAGTCCTGCTGAGGTATTCACAAAAGCATGGTTTGGACTTCGTTCAATTTGTCAAGGCTTTATGCTCAGTATTCAGAATCAGGATAAATGAAGTAAAATTATATCTACATAAATCAAATGTCTAAATAGGTTGTCCATTTCCTTCACATTGTTTTTCAGTAACAGAATACATTAGGAAGATACAATTTCAAGTCAAGATGGATACATCCAACAAAACTGCTATTGGCAGCCCAAATCCTGACACTCTCCTTTTAATTACTGACAGGAGGAATTCCTGATGACCTCCATGATTATCCTGCATGCATGAGGAATTTAACTGAATGTGGTGCTGGTGGTGATTTTTACCAAAAAGAAATACTATATGTGATGAAACAGGGTGCCATCTGAGACTTAAGAAAAGCCTGTGGATATTGTAACACCCATCAACCATTTACTCTTTCTTGCCCTTTAAGTTTTGTGTAAATGAGTTAGGAATTTTAAAGATACTAAACATAAATCTATATGGTATATATACTCTGAATTTGTTTCATAAATTATCAGGGAATGCTGTGATCTTGAAAGATAAGACTGCGTAAAGAGCTAGGAAAAGGAAGGAAATATTTTCTTTCAGTTGCAGTAAGATAAATTCAGGATCTTATTATCGCCCTCTAGATCACCCACTGCCTTTCAAAGTCCGTCCCCTGCCTCCCCGAATGATTTGTTACTACAAGCATTGCAACAGTGGTCTCAAGTCAGAAGAGAACATTACCTGGGACTTTCATAGCATTAAGGCTGCAAGAAAATGATCACAGAAGACAATGTGCATAAGAGTTGTAGAAATTAAAATGACAGAAGGAAAAATTCATAGGAGCTGCCCAGCAGCACAACCATTTTCCATTTCCTTGTCTTAATTTCTAAACACACTTTAAAGAGGCAATAATTACACATGCAGAAATTCTCACAAGTCATTGTGTTTCCTGCGATTTCATGTCTTCAGAGAGGAAAAATGCTGATGTTAGATTTGAGATGCAATTCCTACACCTTTCAACTACTGAATTACATATTTAAAATAACAGGAATAAACAATAAACTATCATCTTTAAGTTTTGTCAGAAATAAAAACAGAAGTCTCAGATCTTAACAGAGTTTTTTTTAAATAAGGGGGAAAGAAACTGGAGTTAAGTGGTTTAGTGGATGTAGGGGGCTAAGTAAGCTTGTACAGATGCAACTTTACACAGTACCTGTTCAATTTTTAAAAAAGGTTGGAAAAAGATGCTCTATCAATTAGTATCAAGTAGTAGACTGGAGAAAAAAAAATACATAATGGATCTTTCAAGTAATTATTATGTAAAATGCATGTGTGATAAAGACATTAAAGTGGAATGCTTATGCCTGCATTTTCTTGAAAATATACACAGGCAGGGTGCACACATTCACATATCAAACCACCACTTATTTTGTGAAGGCTTTTGTACTTTTCAAAGAGTTGTAATGATTTTTATTGAGAGTACTTTTTACCTTTCTCTGACTCTGGGGGTGTTATTTGAATCTGACTTACACAGCTTAAAGAGAAAATAATTGTTGAAATACACATGTTTAAATATAGCATACTGGAAATCCAGCTGACCTTGACCCAAAATCACATTTCTGAGCCTGGCGCAAATGGTGTCCACTATATGATGCCTGGAGCATAGCTGGCTGCTATGGTTTAGAAGTGAGTAGTGTATCCTACCATGAAGCCAGAACTCCCATTTCCTAGAGGCGTAAAACTTTCTAGATTGACATGAAAGAAATTTCTGATTAAGAACCTAACATTTACATGAGAATTAGTACAGATAATTCCTGCTAACTACAGAGTAGAATTTTGTTGACCTGCTGTTTTACTACTCATACTACTTCATCATTTTTGCTCTATAGTACCTAATGCTGACGGTATGACTGTTTCAGAAATACATCTGTAAATACATGTTTGTGTGACACAGCGATATGAGGATATTGTTTGTGTCACACATCATGTTTCCATTGTACTGAAAAGCACTTCGATATCTTTGCTCAGACACGGCCAGAAATCTCTGGATATGGAGAAAAATCAAAGTAAACCATGGCAATATTAAAACGGCAAAAAGGCAAAGCACTGAAAACCTGAGAGCAATAAATTACCTTGAGAAACTCAGGGAACAATGAATGTTTTGCAATACAGAAAGTAAATCATATAATCTATGTTCTTACCGTTCCCGTTGTGCCCAAGGAAAGGTGGTTCATCTGTTGGGTCAGAGGGCCCATCATGCTTGCTGGCTGCATTGACATAGTGTGGTCCATTGTCGGTGTTATCACAGCACCCTAGAACACACATCGTTTACACTTCAACATTTCACTTAAAAAGAAAGGAAAAAAGTAGCATTCTCTAAATGAGTGAACCTGACTGAAAACTTGACAGGAATCTTAAGAGAGACTGATATATCTGTCAGAGGAAATATGTTTTGTTCCTATTGACAACCAAGCTACACACATGTATTACCTGTACTACTAATGAGGCCATTTTATGTCTGTTCCAATTAAACATCAGTTTTTACTTCGTTGCTTCTGACAAACAAATGCATATATTCTGTCTATGATGAATGCTCCCGTACATTGCAAAAGGCCTGTCATTTCTATTTTTCCATGTCGTATATAGAACAATCCTACTGACAAAATATGTATGTCCCCAATTTCCTCAGACTTCTAAAACATTTAGTCTCTGAGATCTTCATCCTATTACAGCAATTATCTTGGATTTTTCCAGTCTCAATTAAGAACCCTTACTCATGACACTTTATAGCCCATTAAGTAAGACCAGCTATTGACAGTAAGTTTGGTAGCAACACCCACTTAAAACACATACAGTGTCTAAAAGCGTTTTTCTTCTCCACATGAAAAACAAAGGCTTAATAACAAGCAGCATATGACCTAAGCCAATGCAAGATTTTGAACAGAAATGAAACAAAAGACATGCCAGAGGAGCTTTGGAAAAGGCTTATTTGCCATTCATATTCCTGGGATTTTGCTCTCCCACTCCCCAAGGTATCATGTTAGTAACTCCATGCCTTAGTGAAGTGTTGATTCTCTTAAATTTTATGGTGTAAAATACCATTTCCCGTGTTGTTAGAGAAAGTCATAAACAGTAGTCCACTCTTTTTCTTGTATATAGTGAAATAAAGAGGCATTTCCAGCCATTTCTGCCAAGCAAATAATAGCTCTACTTTGTGCATATGCATGCTTGTGTGCACACATTATAAATCTGCACAATCACATTACATGTACTACAAAATGTGGGAAATACAGCTGAATGTATTTCCTTAATAATAAAGAAAAAATAACTTTTTTTTCCATTAAGATTACTGACAAAATCCACCTCAGAACAGGAATTTCAAATAAACTAGTTCCAAAAGCCTCAGCACACCTGTTCCTATGTGTCTGTCTCCCCTTTATTACTGCACAGCTATGTGACTGCATTGCCGAGGATCTGACTAGAAGCAAAAGATTTCAAATTTTTAATCACAAATAAAAAAATAACTGAAAATAAAAAATTCTGGGGAAGTACCAATTAATTTTTTCCCACCTTCCAGCAATATCTTGTCTATGCACATCCTATCTCAGAAGAAGTAGATTCTGCAGTCTTTGAGAAATCATTATTTGCATGCAATGGTAAAGAGGAAGTAGGCTCAGCTTGGTCAGTTCTTTTTGAAATACCCCTAGCATATGAAATACATACATGCTTGTTTTATGCCACACAGCGCATTACATTCCTTGCACTGACAAAAATCCCCAGAGAAATTTAGCTGATTATAGAAACTAGCTTCCACAGAATACCTGTCATGATTCCAAACAAATGCTTATAAATGAAGCTGATCAGTGTGCAAGTATGAAACCTGCAGTATTTGCGAACACTTTGGCCTCTTTCTTGGCTGTATTAAATTGCATTGGTTTAGACTGATCAACCTACTTATTAAGTAATTCTAATGAACTACCACAAGGCTATCCTTCTTGTTGGCATGGGTCCTTACAAATCAAGATAGTCACAAACTTTCACTACAAAATTTATTACAGCATAGTAAAATTAATATTTTATTCAAAAAGCCCTTCTTTCTCTTCATGACATTTCTCTTTCATGCTTCTCTATTTTTCCTGAAAATCTACCCTTTTGCTGAAAGTCTGAATGCAAATCTATACACTCATTCAACCCATTTGGCAGTCTCTGCATAGTAGCTTCAGTGCAAGAGTGTGAAGTAGCACCATATCCAAGGAAAACAACGTTGTTGCTGTATGCTCAAAATCAGTGGCCTCGGATACCACACAGTCAGAAGAGCTCTTGGTGTCTGGAGACCCACCTGCACTTTTTGGTTATGGTAAGAAATCGTAAGCTTTGTGCAGACCAACTCTGTCAACTGATAAAGAGTTCTCAATTCCCTCTAGAAGCAGTTTTCTGCTTTGGCTTAGAGATGGGGAACTCCCTCAGGGCTGTGACAGACAAGGTGAGCTTCCACTTGCAATGTCTGATGGAGGTAAGCAGAAAGTCACACTGCACCACAGCTTCATGCAGCCTTGCACTGCCAGCAGTAGTGGCTGCAATTAATTTAGGATGTCCAAGACCCGTAAAACACCACGCTTCCTTTGCAAAGATGTTTATTGCAAAGGTATGGTTGGAGGCACTTGCTGTGATTACTGACATGACAGACTGATAGCTATTCCTGTGTATAAATTCAGGAACTTGGAAATGAAGATGGGGTAGTGGTGAAGGAAGACTTATGATTAAGTGTAGCAAATATAAGTGCCAGACACTCTGTGGAAAAATCTGATAGCAAATGTCTTTCAATAAATAAGAAGACATACAGGTTTTGCAAATAAACTATTTAAAAAAAAATATGGACTTGAAAGGAAATAATATGAGGAAAAAAAAAAATGCTTCAAACAGGAAACATTTTAAAATAGAAAATACATATATTCTAGTCCCTAAACGCCTACCATTTAATACATTAGGAAAAGAAATTAGGAAAACAAATCAGGTATTTGAAGCTTTCCTAAAACAGTTTAACATATTTGAAATTGACAAGTACCTAGAGCAGGGAATTACATGCATTTACTAGACCATTAATTCACCAGAGTTTGCAAAACCCTCTTGTGATCACGTAGGTAAAAAAAAATTATAATTAATTAAGAAAACATCATCTGGTTGTTAGGGCAACACTCATTCTCCAGACCATCATGCAGTTCATAATACATGCTGTCAAATACATTCATATTCAACTTATTTAGCTGTAGAAGACAACATCTTGCATCAGATGTTGCCATCATATTAAAAGTAATTTGATTCTTTTCAGCCTATAATAGGTATTTGCTGATAATCACCCACTTGGCGACTGGCAAAAGCTACAGCAAACATTTTTCATCTTCATCTGTTTGGATGTCTGATTTTACTGAGTTTATAAACTGTATAGAGAGACATCTTAGCATGGCATAGTACTACTGAAGGCCCAGCTTAGTTGATAAAACCTATAGAAGAAATTATAATAACATTTTTGCCACTGCCTTTGCCAAAAGTATTTGACCTGCCAATTATTTAAGCCTGTCCTGTTGTGTCAGTATGATTATTATTTTTTTATACTTCCTGCAAGAAACTGTTTACTATAATGACTTTTAAATTTGGAAAGCTATTCTTGGCAAATACACTTGTCATACTATTCTGCCAATGCTACAGTGGCTTTAAAAGAAATTAAGATTAACAGGGCAAATGGTAAGGAATCAATAACACAGAAGAAAAAGCATGATTTAGCAACACTGTGATAAACAAAAGATATTTTCACTGACATACATTCTTTAATCTCTCTTCACTTTATTTGAAAGACCTTGCTGTTCTAAAATGCTCTAAGCCCTACGGACATACTTTTCATGTAAGAAAGTGAATATATTTATTTCAGAATATTTTGTAGTCCATTATCTGCAAACAAGAAGTCTGCCTTTATCAACTACAAACACTGCCCACTCTGTATGGCAACACACTGGAATCACAGGAAGGACACTAAATACAGCCTGTTTATTGCATTAGGTAAATTTCTTTAAATATTTGCCAATATCAAACGCCAAAAGGCACCAGCAGAAATTAAGTTTATGTTGGTACAATGACACATGCCAACTTATGTGCTTCGAAGGGTGGGAAAGTGACATAAGAAATAAAAAGTGCATTATGAAGCTTTAGGAACAGAGAGTTCACTAGTTGAGAGATGCACCTGGGGGCCAATGGGAGGAAGATTAGTCCCAGCTTTCAACAATAATAAGCTGTAGTAAAGGCTTCCGTCTTATTCCAGTGCTCTAGTACTGATATTGACTTAAGGCACAAATACCAGCTGAATAAATAGTTTTTAAAGCTCTCAGTAAGCACTGCTTATCTGACAGTTTACTTCTTTTTCTTTATTTAGGAAGTTTTAACAAGTTAAGCATACTTACAAATTCTAGTTTGTAAATACTGGCCAATGTAAAGCCAATAAACATTACAGCAGCAAACTTACTTTCCAGATTTGTTTAAAGACACATTGTGCTGTTATGTAAGCACCAGGTCATTCCATCTGAAAAGTTATTACCATACTATCAAACAAATGTCCTTATATTATCGAGAACATGTTGTTTCTTGAGGTGTTATTAAACTGAGTGAAAGGATTACTTTCTTTATACTTATCAGGCAGGCATGTCTGTCAAGAATTAATATGAAAAAATCCCAACATGCATACTTTTTTTGCAGATAAATGTACTCTCTCTGCATACTGAATAAATTATGACCATATTTATATTGATTTACTCTTCTGTCTAGATAGACTTGTCTCATCTTCTTGGGTTGCCTCTTACAGACAGGAGGAAAAATAGGATCCCCTTGTCAGAGTAGTGAGCCTGGTGAAATACTCTGAGCCAGCTATGAAGTGGCTGAACTCCCATGACTATAGTAGGATGATTAAAGGTAGCTGTGAAATCCTCTCTGCTTTCTGTCATCAACTCTGCTTCGAATACTTGTCGATATTCCATAAGAAAAACCTATTCTTCTTTTCTCAATGAAAAGTTACCAATTACCTTGGCATTTACTAGCTGATCAGAAATAAAATCATGATTTCAGTACAGCGAAGAAGATCTGCAGACATCAACTAATAATGTATATTTTCCAAACCTTAGGATTTGTTTTCATTTCAAAACTTTGCTGAATTTCAAAGCTCGTTAAAAATGGGGTACAGTGAGCAAGAAGCCCAAATACTGCATTAAATTAAAGCAGCTTTAATTTTGGACTGGGCACACCCTGATACAGACCTTCAGCAACCTTGAGTCCTGTTCCTGTGGCAAATTTTAAACTAAAACTGCAGTATTTCTAATCTTGGACATAAATTCAAATTCTTACCTGACATCACCTTCATACCTTAGTTGAATTTCCTTGGAGCAACGGACATATTTGCTTTCTTTTTCTCATTCTTTTTTTTTCCTGTAAGTTTGTGAACTTTTTTCCTCAGTTGTATGTCAGAGGTCCAAGACAGTTACCACCCAGAAGTAACTGGTCTTAAAGGACTAAGAATTCAAATACCATGTGGTAAATAAAGAATAAGGTGAACTTTGTGTATGTATGACACTTCCTATAGCAACAGCCAAGGTTTTGGATGGTTTGTTTCCCATTTTCTTTCTCACATTTAGCTGTATGTCGTGTCTCCTAGTTTGAAATACAGCTTTTGATAATATACAGATACCAGGCTCCACATATAAATGCAGATTAAAAGAATATAGAAATGCGAACATCAAGAGATAAAGAAAATGCAGTTGATGCAATAGAGTTTTGTATCAGTAGCTGTGTGCACAAATAAAGCAATAACTGCAACTATATTGGTACTGGTTAATAAATACATTACGTCAAAGAATGCCACAGTGATATTATGTCAGAAATTTATGCTCCTACCAGAGTTGAAAAAACAGTAAGTTTCATAATGTACCACTGTCTGCTAATCTAAAAGGAATTAAAAATAAGAAAGCGATTGTGTTTCTGTGGCAAAAAGTTGCTCATGTCACTCAGTGACTAAAGTGACTTCTGCATGGTGCCTTCAATCTTTCTACCCAAAATAAGGTCTCAAGAGAAAAGCCACTGACCAAAAGAACAATATTTGTGAAGGAAAAATATGCCTGAATTGCTACAGGGACTCTGAAAGTTTGATAACCCTGTGCTACATCTTTGCCCTTACTGTCTGCACATGCGCGTTGACCACAAGGCCACGTACTCTCAGTACACTGTCAGAGAAACAGTAGTTTTCATACCATTCTCCAACTTCCCCTAGGAATAAAACAATATTACTGGTATTATGAGTGCAAATAAATGGGATTAGTTTCGCTGGGACCTGCTAATAGGAAGGAGTCCACAGAAGTTAGGAAATGACCTGTTGCCATGGAGCATTTGTTCCCGCAAGTTCTGGAGCAGGCAGAGAGGCCACAGACAGCTCTCTCTCCCTCTTCTGAAATATTTTAGAAGAGGACAAGAAACCGCATCTTTTGTTTTCTTCTCACCCTTCAGTTTATAAGTGCACTTGGCTGTATGTGGCTTTCTATTCACTAACAAAAGCATCCTTGCAACCCTCACATAAGGCTTAGCATCTCCAGAAGACAAGGGACTGTGATTTGCCTGGGATATAACCATTGGAATACACAGAACAGATCTTCTCCTGTCCTTCCCACCATCAGATTTTATAAATAATATCCATTCCATGTCAAATCCAGTATCATTCCATGTCAAAATAAGCACAGATTTCAAAACTTTGACACTATTAAGAAAAACAGATCTTTATTTCCTGCACAGAACTTTGGATCTATACCTAATTAGTATGTGATGCATGCTAAAGTGCTGTGCTTGGCAAATCCATTATTTTTATGTTCATATACATATTTTCCGATGTAGACTACTACTTTCATTCACTGTCCAGAGGGGCTGATGTACCATCCTACTAACTGGGAATCAGGAGTCTCTTTCTTGTGGACTAGGTTTTCTTAGCATTAGTATGGAGTTCAAACTATTAAAGCTAAATCCAAACATTTCCTCTCCAAACAGTTCTGCTGTGTTCCCTTATTTCATGTCTATAACCAGGCATGAAAATTCACTTGATGGCACACCCTAGCTCTAACAAGGTCCAAAATGGAAACTATTAAACAGCACAATTAAAATATGAGTCAGCATCAGTGTCTAGTCTAAATTTTCACTTCCCTGCCTTACTGGGTTAAGAAGAAATTTTACAGAAAGCATGCCATATTTGCATCCTCAACAGTCTGATCTTACACATATAGACTTACATATACACACTTATAATTGCTTATGGGAAGACAAATGATTTTGCCAGGTTTATTAAATCCACTCAGTCCATACTGTTTTTTTAAATGTGGATAATTTGCTTGATGTTTGAAAATCTCAGTCCAGGATTTATTTTGACAAAGCAAATAAAAGCAGCAGTGACAGGTTTTAAAGCTTATTATTTATGAACAACATTTAATAAATGTTGAGTAAGAACTATTGGCTGAAAGCACGTGTTTTACTCAGGAAAATACGCTCAAAATACAAGAAAAATGCCTAACAGCAAGATTTGCCTCAAGATCTGCTTAGATGTGGAGGAGCAGAGCAGGTTGGTGACATGAGGTGCATGTATGGCATTTTTTATGTGGTAGAATCTTGGCTGTCCCTGAGTGTTGAGCCTTCTGGGCAAGGTGAGGCAGTCTTCCCTGTCTGTGTGTCTCTATGAAGTCATGACTACAGACATTCGATGAGGCAAAATGTCTGAAAAACCACACTGTTGATCTCTGCTTTTCTGGTGAGATTTAGCACTTGGGTCATTTGCCAGGCACAGAGACTGGCTAACTAGGTTTGAGGAGGAAACGTTTAACATTTCTTCTTCGTGCACTTTTAGCCTCAACACTGCAATGGCCAGTGATAGGACAGCAGCTGTGATCTGTAACAGATGCACGGTGTTTCATTTCCTGCCAGAAACCAGGAGGGACTTGTGCTGTGTGAGCTGCAACATAGTGGCTGTGCTGGAAGAAAAGACTCACTCACTAGAAGGACAAACACTGACACTGGGAGACATCAGAAATGCTGAGGAGCTGGCTATCAACAAAAGAGAAAAAACAAACCAAAACCCAAAAAAACAGAGAAGCAGATGGGTATTATAACCCTACATATCCACCAGAGGTATGATGACAAAATGACATCCTACACAACCACAGCCAGAAGAAAAGAGTATGACTGTGCATGATGTTCACTCCAAACAGCAGAAGGACCCAACCACAACCAGAATTAGATGGAAAAGTCTGAAATGTCTTCAGCCTTCAGAAATGTGAGGTGGCATCACTGAATATGTGATGAAATGAAACTAATGAAATACCCGAATGAAATACCAAAGAGAGACTGAGGTGCCAGGGTGGCAGACAGTGGAGTTCTCCTCTGCAAGTTCCCTAATCTTTGAGGGGACAATGGGAAGAATGGTCAAGAGAATGGTAGGTATCAGGATGTTTCTTGCCACTCCAAGATTAGACAGACCTTAAAACCAAGACTGAGGCACAGATTTTTAGTAGTACCTTCTTACCTTATATTCCATCATTAAAAGTAATGTGAGGCTATGCCTTACTTGTGCCTTTATAAATTTTAACTATGTTTTGTCTGAATTATTGGTGGTTGGATTTGACTCTGTACAAGCCAACTGCCATTAACACATTGTTTCTGTTGCACCTGAACAGCTTCACCATCCTTGGATGATGTCTTCAGTGACACCTGTCCAGTTTTCCATTGTTTTGAACTGATAATATAGACACAATCTGGAGAAACTGTGGCTGTAAAAGTATCCTTACCTAAAAGTTCTGTCCCTGATGCATGAAGGCTAAAAGAAGCCAATAAAGCTGATGGCAGCAAGTTCACAGAGCATTCACATCAAAGCTAACCACATTAAAACCAGTGAAAGTACAATTGATGCAAATGAAATCAAATTCAAACTCTGAGTTTCTTGTCCATAGTCAGAAAATAAGACTCTATAGAGGATGAACACATTTTATAACTAACAATGTAATATTTTTCAGTTCTTGTTTACTTTAAGGTACTTTCAGTGAAACCAGTTCACTTGTTAAAATAAATACCTGAAATTTCTAAGTACCCTTCTACCAAAGACCTCTAACTACTTTACAATCTGCATGATATATAGAGGACTCAGGACCTAGTCTGATAACGGTTCTTGGATGGGTCTGGATTTACATCTGAACTTTCCCAAGCTCACAAGATGTGGGTATAACCCAGGCTGTCACCATTGCAGGGCCAAAGAGAAAAAGGTGGTTTCAATTACACACTCCAGTCCAAATGAATCGAGAAAAGGAAACATTTTACCTCTTGTTCATGCTGTGCAGACTGAAGTCAATTACAGAAAATGGACAGTTTAAGTCTACTTTGCTCCACTTTATTTTTTAAAAGAAGAAAAAAATATTGAGGAAAAGCAGTTAAAACTGACCCCTGTGAGTAAAACTTCATTGTGCAAGTGGACCAGCTAATCTCAAAAGTAGATGTGAAAAATTAAAAAAGGTGTAGATTTTGGTTAATATTAAGCTAAAAAGAAGAAAAAGGAAATAAGTAATCCAACAAGGATTACTTAATTTATTTTTGATATATCTGTAAATATAAATTGATATATTTTCCCTTATGTTTTTTCCAGATAAAATCACTCTTGGGCTGAGATCTTCTCCATAAAGTTTCAGCCTGGAGCACATTTTTACAGCTGAGTTATTATTTTTAGAATATGAGTTCATACTGGAAATGCTGGCAGCTGTCTTAACTATTGTATAGCAGTGAGCATGGCTGTAACACATTAAATATGTTGAAAGTACATGAGGAAAACAGAGTGGCTCAGAGGACAAGTAACAGAATAGGGAGTCTCAATGCTGGGTCACCCGGCTTTGGTCATTGCTGGGACTGAAAATCATTATCAAGCTACAGGTGCTCAGTTATATCCAGGCATCAGCTACCCACAGAGAAACTCCATCAAAAAAATACATTACCAGAACTGGTGATGTCCAACAGCCCTCCCAAGGATTGTGAGAGATTCAGGGATGAATCTCCACAGCTGCATCCCCGCAGGTTAACTTCAAGATGAAGGACAGTGATGGAACAGAGGTGGGAGAGGCTTGCACTGTAACCTCCCCACACGCTGCCCCATTTACAGAGAGTGCTCATCACCAATCACTCCTATGTCTTCTCAGGACACTCTGTCAGAAAGTTGTTAACCACTGAAGACTGATCCTGAAAGAGTCCATTTTCCACATAAGTGAATGGACAACATCCATCCCATCACACTACCAGTTTCAGAGGAATTCTGGTGATACTGGTAAATGAAGGAAGAAAACAGATGTAAAAGTACTTTTTCAGCTGCCCAGTTACAGTAGTGCCTAGAATGACCAAATATCTTATTACTACCTCTCTCTTCATTGATAAATGGCAACCTCTTGCTACTTACAGCAAATTATAATCCATTTCAATCTACCCTAAAACAGCAGTCAAGTTTTGCATAAGCAGATGAATGCAGAGGTCTGCATTTCTCAGAATCAGACTGCCTGATTGACTGCAGCCTTCTGTCATAAACCAAAGTAGCCAAAAAAAAAAGTCAAAGCAACATCGCCAAATGAAGTCCAAGTTTGCTGCTAGGACTTTTTTCCTTACTTGGAGTAAATTAGGTAAATGTCTCTGATTCACATTTATCCATACATGCTGCACTACTCTCTATAAAATCTTTGATTTATCATAGCTTTTTGGTGCACCCCCATTTCCTAACAGTCACTATGTACAAGCCCACGTGAATGCACAGCACTCGGATCCTGACATACGATGAAGATGTTCTCTATTCCTTTATGGATTTGTGTCACCACACACAGTGTGATTTGCAGAATTTTAGGTTGAAGTCAAAGATGTTTCTCTGGGCTGTTTTCCTGAATATCTTTCAGGTATTTGAATATTGTAGAGGTGCTCAGATTTTTCCAGAAAAACAGCTGACAAGGAACTTCCCATTAACAAATACTGCTGTGAAAATGCCTCAGACAATTTACATCACCTTGTTCTGCCGCCAGAGAATAAGTTAGTGGTCCACTACTGTGGTTAGTGTATCAGAGTGAGTCTTTGACTAACTGGATGATCAGACACCTGGACAGCACAGACTGGGCAGATGGGTCTGCCATGAGTTCAGGATGATGCCTTTTACATGAAGGTGAGAAGATCCCTATGCTTTGGAGGAATAAATCACAGTACAAGCTACAGAAAGAAAAGGCCAGCTGGATGGTAGACATGTATTGCTGAGATGAACAGTAAATAATCTGGAGAAAACACTTTCAGGGAGAATGAAACATTATGTGAACTCAGGTGACACTTGACACATAACTGACCAAAAGAATTAAATAATTGGAGCTGTCAAAATGCAATGCTCCCACTGCATTTCAAAATGACATGTCATTTCAGAATTTACCTAAATTTGAAGGAAAAAATCCCACTTAAAATTAGTCCAGTAACCCAGAAATCAAAACAGAAAGATTATAGATATTTTGTCTTTGTTCTTCCCCTCACTGTCTCCCCACTCCCTAAGCTCTTTCCTGAAGTGGAATCTAACAACATTTTCACAACTTTTCCTTGTCACTACCCTCTCCTTTTGCACATTTTCACTTCAAGACAAGTTTTAGAGTTATTATTTGATTTTGCCCACAAAGCCAAATTTATTATTATTCACAGAGTACTACATATGTAATAGTCTCACCAGCCCTAGGCAGAGGAAAAGGAAACATGAAACATCCAAAAGAATATAAATAGCAATGAGATGATAGGCAAAAGGGTAATACCCCCATCTTTTCTTGACAGCTGTGTGTATAGACAAAAAAAGAGCTCTCTAATCAATTCCAGAGTGATGGGGACTCAAAGGCTGGACTCTGTGCACTGCATGCTTGTGTATCTTCAGTCTGTGTGAACCTCCTTCCTCCAAAAAACCAAACAAACGCTTGTTCTGTCTTTGACATCAAAAGACGAAACATAATGAACAGCAGATGTTCTGATAAACTCTAACAGAGACCAACCTCTTGGCAGCCATATTTCTGTTCCGCAGTGGCTTTTCCAGGCACATAGAAATACTATCTGTGGGACTGAAAAGTACATGAAATGGTTTTCTGGTAGTGTTTCATGTGGTATTTTGTGGTACTATTTCTACTATCAAGGAACTGAAGTATCTTAGAATCATAGAATAGTTAGGGTTGGAAAGGACTTTAGGATCATCTAGTTCCAACACCCCTGCCATGGTCAGGGACACCTCACACTAATGATAACAATCATAATAATCATCATAATCATGAAAGACAATGTTTTGTGGTGCTTCAGCTCAGTGTGTCACTGCAAATGATTATAAATGAAGGGAAGTAATGCAGAAATGCACAAGCTTGAAGCATAAGATCAGAAACAGATAAGGACAAATTTTTAGCAGAAGCTGTAATCTCAATGTTTAAAATCTCCATAACCCAACAATCACAGTAACATACAGATCTGAATTTACTGAATTTGACCAATTTGGACTGAAATCCTAGCCACACTGAAATCAATTATTTTTGTCATTGACCTGAATGCTACCAGGATTTCACACTGTTTTAATTCTCAGAGAAAGATGCCAAATTGTACATTATTATTCAGGTACACAATAGATGTTTATACCACAGACAGATTGTCATTAATTACTGCAAGCAGAAATGATCTTGCTCTTGTTTTCAGATTCAGACCGCAATTGAGGGATCTTTTTTTCTTCAGCAACCCAATTTTTAATTTTGCGTTATTTTCTGCAGCACTTGTCACATAGGAGCCTATGGCTGCCTGCAGAGTTGTTTAATCAAGAAACAACTTCTCATTTTATCGCAAGACACTGATCTTGTCTAGAAGCTGAAATAATTAACAAAGATCAAGACAACCAGCCTCAGAACAGGACGGCAGCAAGGCTAATAACTTCCAGTATGAACCCATCTAATAAATACTTGTTATGTGCACTGAGAACAATCCTTAGGCTGAAATGTTGCCATAAATTATTCATAAAAAAGTTCTGGACAGTAAACAAATTTATGAAGATAATGATCTCTTTGCAATTCATGAACCAAAGTGGGGGAAGGGGTCAATCCCCAGCTATAGGCATAAAGTACTGATGCAGAGATTCACTGCAGAAATCGTAAAATAAGCCCTGAACGTTTTCTCTATTCAGAAAGACAGCTTTGAAGAGCAACTGCAGAGCCAAATAATTTAGCATATACTCATTTGCTGTTCTTGACCACAGCACTAATCACAGCTAGAAATCAAAGTCTTTGGACTATAACAGATGAATCACATCAGAACTGTGCACAGCATTAGCCCTGGTCTGCTTAAAGCTAACAGCAAGCAAGCATGAAACCTTTGTCAATATAGATCGCAATGGGTTACTGCAAGTTTGGGAAACAATGATGTACATTTTTGTTTGATGTATCAAACTGCTTTTCCTCAACTGAGGATCCATACTGAGTGACTATGTGGTTTAATAAGATGAATGAATTTCACAATGGCAAAGTTTACTTCCAGTACATTTATTTAATGGCTGAGGCAACTGATGAAAGGAAATTAGAAATCTGATGAGAAGAAAAAAAAAAAGACTAGAATCTAGACTCCCTCAGGACAATTTCTTGTGCTTTGTATCCTCTGTACTGACAGACAGCATATTTTCTTTATACCTTATTACCAGCAAGACTAAAATTTTACATCTTTGATGTGTATGAGATCAAAGAATATTAGGAAATAAAAGTAAGATTAACATAATTGTCTTGTACAGCTATAATAAACTATAACTACGTATACAACCAGACACCCTGCTCAACAGGAAAGTAGAAAATAGAATCAATTGAGCTAAACAAGAACCTTCTTTAACTTTGCTTCCTCAGCAGCTTCTCACCTCTCCTGACACCTAACACTGGATCACAGATGCAAAGCCAGGAAAGATGTCCTCTCCCAGTGGCTGATCTGACACCCCGAGACCCATAGGAGCTCCTATTTCAGTTGTGTCTTTAAGAAAACCAATGTAGCTGCCTTGCGCAGACACAGAGGACCATCAGCAGGGGAAGAACTAAAGGATCTCCAGGTCCAAAATGACACACCCCTAATACTTACCTCATCTAAAGGATTAACTTCTATTTGTTTCTTTTACTAGAATTGTCTGCCTTATGTGCACACTCAGACTGTGCATCAGCCTTCTCTGGAAGTATGCTTTGGCAGTGCCGCCTTTTCCTGTTATGCATATAGGATTGATTTGTCTTTAGGCCTTCATGCACACAGCATGTTTGTTTACTGCAGAAATATCTAGTATTCCTACTTCCTCATCAGCTGAACTGTGAGAAAAAAATCAAAGGCAGCTAAAAGTAACTGCCTTGTAAGAGTGAAATGAGGTGAGAATGTTTGTGTCGCTTTTGCTCATTAAGGTGACGTGAAAGGTCTACTTCTGGCTAGGAGCTGCAAGCTACTCCTCAGAGCAAAACCATTTTGAAGGTTTTATTTGTCATCAGGTGGAAGTGACAATGAAGAATGTCTATTGCACTTCAAGACAGCTGGTAAGAAAGCAGTGCAGGGAATGACTGACAGAATAACAGTTACTGTACCAGTGTAGCTTCTAAGTTTTTATAGCCACTCAGCTGGAATTATACCATTGTATTAAAAGTGGTTTAGGATATAAAAAAAATTAGATACAGAAGGGCTCTCTCCCTCCCCATGGCTGTACCAGGAATCAGAGTAAAAAAATTTGATAAAAGCAGGTCTTTTGCTTGATTGAATTTAGGTATTTTTACAATGTAGTTTTTGCTTTAGTTCAGACGAGGGCAAGCCTGAAAACATTTCTTTGTCGACAACTGCCTCATTCAGCACCCATGCAAGCAGCAACCAACACATCTCAGTCTTCAAAGGCATATTGTTTTTGTTTGTTCTCATTGTAACAGATGTTTTGTATCATGTACTTCAACGAACTAATTCATCTGCAGAGGACCGCCTACTCTGGTTATTGTGCATCCAGCTGTGGAAATAGCTCAAGAGTCATCTGTGGCCACTTTCATTCCATTCTTCTGATCTCACAGGATCTAAGTGACCGCATCCAAGCCCATAAAAAACAAACAAGACCTGAGAACATCCTTTAAAAAATTTCCAGCGGAGGAGTAATGCTACTCCAGGCAGGAAGTCTTTCTGGAAAGTATGTAACTGATGCTGAAGGAAGATTCACTCAGCTCTGGCAGTCTCCTCCAAGACATGCTGCTTTTATCATATGAACTACCCAGTCAATATTAAGAGGCACTGGAGCAGCGTCATGTGTGATTTTGAGGGAGCTGAGAGCTTTTGACTAACTCAGTGCCATAACAATTAGCCCCAGCATCAGGCAATCAATCACCACTTCTCTAATTGTACTGAGCTCCCATTAAAACCTGCAAATACCACAAAGCTAGTTCATCTCAACACACTGAGCACTTTTATATACTGTGGCTTTACTGTAATATATTTCTGAAGTAGAAACAAAATCAATCTGAATTGCTCTGGAGTGGAAGCATACCCCATTAATAGCTGTGCACCAAGATTAAAATGTATTAGTGGATAAAAAAAATCTGTGTCTGCAAGAAGTCAATTACTGCTTTCTTAAAAGTGACCAAATAAAACATCTAATACTATTAAAGAATAGACTTCTGAAAATGCCTTTAAAATCAGATGGGCAAAAAAATCACAAGTCAAAACATGCCTGGGATGGTGCAACCATTCCTTGATTAGCTTCCTTAAAAGAAGGAGCAACTTTCTGAATTTGTTGAGAAGTCCACTGCAGTTTCACACAGGAAATAAGTAGTACCTGGTAAGATGCTGATCATACACTTCAATATCAGGTCCACTGTGTTAGCTAATTACTTTCAAACCACTTAGTCAAGTCACCCATTAAGAGGAAATGATTCAATTGGAGATCCACTGAACTGAGAAACTAGGTGACTAAAACTCCTTGTGGAGCTTGAATTATCCACCTTTGTAAGAGGGCACACAATATGTCAAGCCAAGTAGTTAATTTCGGGTTTGAGAAGCAACTATGGCTGTATGTAATTGGACAGCTTGGCAGGATATTTAATATTGTACAATACCAATTACTAGAATATTTCAGAAACATTTCAGAAGCCTTTGAAAACCTTCAGGAAAATAAGAGCCTTATATCAATCATCAGAACTGATTCATTACTTTTTTTCCTTAACTTTGCAGGGAAAATCTTAAAACTTGCTGGCAACTGTTCTATATTTTAAAGATAATGATTAATCTTTCCACTTCTGATCAGGTGTCTTTGCTATAAACTTGCTATTTGGGTATACCT
Organism: Bolborhynchus lineola; assembly: GCA_025448015.1. Lineage (NCBI taxonomy): Eukaryota > Metazoa > Chordata > Aves > Psittaciformes > Psittacidae > Bolborhynchus > Bolborhynchus lineola. The sequence continues at coordinate 9,138 of JAOEHX010053692.1, read as the reverse complement.
ACGGGTCAGCTGTTTCAAGGCCTGAACAGCTTGCTGCAGCCCATGACTTTTATTTTATTTCCTACGTTAGAGGTCATCAAAATGGATTCACAGTGAATCTAAACAATTTCACATTAGCGTGCATTGACTTCACAGCAACTAATTAACCAGCAATGTCCACGGCAAAAATGGGTGCCTGACAGAAGACTTTTGGGATTTTAAGTCTTTGTCTGCCACACATTCTAACCTTCTGCTGATTCTGCTGTTGCTTGGCTTGGGCTTCCACTTTGGAGCATATCATAAAGATAGAGAGCATTCTTTGAAATAGAGAAAATACTTCACAGAGGGAAACCACCACATTTGAGCAAAACTATTGTCCTTTAGAACATATAACATACAAAAGCAATGCCTGTGACGCGTCTATGACTTATACTGGATATTGGAATTCTTAACTTGAAAGAGTTTCATCGCTTGTATTTATCCACAAGAATTTTACCAGCACAGAAGAGTTAATATAGCCTTTTTGTCTGTGAGAAGAAGAATAAATATAGCATAATACCCAGTAAAATACTGTCCCAGCTTGGCTGAGAAGATGAAAGGTAAGAACAAGGGACAGTCTCATACTTCACTTGACACTCACAGCATGCTCTTGCTTACTCTTTTACTTATCTGTTGAACAGCGTTATGAAAAGAAGCTCAGAGAGGATACAAACACATTACATATTGGGGAGGCAAGCAGAAAGCATCACAAATAGATCATGGCTAATCATCATAGCCCACAAGCTCAAAGCCATGACCTGTATCACTGATTTCTATTTGAAAAACAGATTTGAATGGCATGTAAAACTCCATGAAGAATGACAAAGGAACACAGATGAATATCGAGTCCCCATGAGAGGAAGTTCTCTTAGATTATGGTACTATAAACTCCTCAAGCGCTATTCCAGTATCTTTACAATGAGCTCACCCCTTTTACAGCACAAAGACCTCCAGTGTTGTTTTTTTCTGAGTGGATGGCAGCTGTGCACATTGACCTATTTATATTATACCTGTGGAAGCTTCTGTGGTTACTATCCATTGAAGTGCAAAGCCTCAAAAATGGACACATCACCTGTGCAGTCCCAGCAAAAGATTTCTCAGTATTATAGCCAAAACTGACTTTGGTCACCCAAGGATAAATGGTCTGGTTTTGCTACCTTGGAAAGTAGAGACAAAACAAAGAAAAGGGCAATACTAGTATGGTGGTTCTGGAAACTACTTCAGGAAAGTCACACGCGCCTTTACCATGAACACCGGCATAGATTAAAGGTACGTTTGCTGTTGTGAGTCCAAATATAAGCACTGAAAACAAAGCCTCTCAAGGCAGCAGCAACAGCACCAAGACTAGCTTTCAAAGACCATTTCCCCCTATCACCCTGCCCTAAGCAACTGTCTGAAATTGTCTCTATAGACACCTCCCCATTAAAGCCAATGTGCCCATGGTATTGAACATCACTGAAGATTAGGCTGAAATGTTATAAGATTGGATACTAAGCGGAGGTTGAAGATGTAAACTTGGTGTTACTGTCTGTAGAAGGCAGCATGAAACCAGGGGAATTGCACAGGTCTTTCCTTTCAGATTTTTGTTATTCTGTGCTGTTCTTGGGGGAAGATGTGGCCTGTCACAGCTTTAGCTGTCATGATGGGTGGATCTGCTTGCTAAACTTGGAGTAGGAGTTAGCAAGGGAGCTAATACAGCATTGCTACTGCCACAGACACAAATCAGGAAGAAAGAGCACTGCATCTGCCTGTCTATCAGAAGCAGTCAAAATGTTCCTGACAAATGTCCAGCCCCTCCTATCCCTGAAGAAAGACCTTTGCAAAGCACCAGCAAACACTCATTGCATCAAACACTTCATCCACATTTAAAGTAAGTACACCTACAGCAATCCTCTCCTCCCTACAGAAATGACATGGCCTGCCAGCAAAAGGAAATGTCAGTGGTAGAGTTCATACAATCATGCTTTTCCCAAAACACTGTGGGTGCTCTTGGCCCAGTAGAAGCCAGGGTTAGCCAGGAGTAGGTGCAGCAGTATGGATAGACCAGCTTTACAATTACAGGTTTCTCTGTCCTGGGTTCAGCAGTAGCAGTCATTTTTCTCCTTCTCAGTAGCTGGGGCAGTGCTGTGTTTTTGACTTTCAGCCTGGGAACAGCGCTGATAACACCGATGTTTTAGTTGCTGCTCAGTAATGTTTAGTCTGATCAAGGACTTTCTGAGCCTCATGCTCTGCCAAGGAGGGGAAGCCAGGAGGAAGCAGAGACAGGACACCTGACCCAAATTAACCAAAGAGGTATTCCACAGCATGTCATGCCCAGTATTGAAACTAGGGGCAGGAACCTGGAAGGGTTAGATCACTGCTCAGTCGGGCTGTGTATCGGTTGGCAGATGGTGAGCAGTTGTATCCTCTCCCCTTGCTATTTCCCTTATTATTATTATTACTGGTGGTAGCAGTAGTGGTTTGTGTTATACCTCAGTTACTGGACTGTTCTTATCTCAACCTGTATGAGTTACATACTTTTGATTCTCCTCCCCATCCCTCTGGGAGCCGGGGGGAAGGATGGGGAGGAGTGAGCGAGTGGCTGCGTGGCTGACTGGGCTTAAACCACCGCATCTCCCCCTACCTGCCAATGGAAAACATGTCTCTAGCCTCAACCCTGTCAGATGTGCGACATCTGTGAACATGACGCCCACCCTCTTGGCTAGAGGCAGGCAATAGGCTAGCAATTTCCAAAGCTGCAAGCAGGAGTTTTTAATTGATCTCACTGAAGAGGAAGGCTATCAAGCTGAGAGCTGACATAGACTCACATCCTGTGTGGATTGGGCAAAGAGGGGGTGCATAATGATTTACAGATTGCCATACTGGAAAAGTACAAAGGCTGTTTGAAAGCAGGCTGTTTGCTGTGTGAATCATATGCAATCCTCTTGTCCCACCACAGAAATCAGTAGCACGGTGTCAGCCCTGTGACCCTCAGCTTGGAGCAGAATAAATCATCCAAGTTGTCCTGGACTGTGCCCTGGATGCACGTTTTTTTCTCTGAGAATTATACAGCTTTTTAGGAGGCAGAAATAGACATCTGATACTGAGGAACCCAATTGTTTTCTGCACTGGTGTGTGTGTGGTTTGCAGCATGTAGAGAAAAGGTAATTTCCACTTGACTGATGCTCTGAAAAGCACAATGGTGAAGGGCTACACTTGGGATTTGGGATGGATGTTAGATACAGGGACCCTCCTGGGCAAGAAGGCCTGCAGCAATGTGACAAAACCTCCCAGGTAACTTATTTAAAAGTCATGAAGTGGGAAGGCTGTTTAGCAGACATCTGGTACCTAGCTAAACTCTGGGCCATAGTCAGTAATAAAAAATAACAAATAGCATTTAAACCTCAGTTAGAAGTGAAATTTCAACCCTTGATTTTCACCTTCCTTTTAATAGGCCATTTGATAAGAAAACCTACCCTGCTGGGGAGGCAGACCTACCTAGTTGGCAGGTAGTCAAAAAAAAAACTATTCAGTGGTTTCAATAAATAACAACTTGGCACTCCTTTAAAATTCTTCAGATTCTGTTGATCTGTCACTGTTACACAATTCCTTCTTCATCAACACACTATGAAACAGTCAAAGAACGCTTATCCTATTTTATTTCACTATTTGTTTTCACAACCATGTAAGAAAAAGGTTGAAAACATGCTGTCAACAATGTTGCAGATAGCTGATTTATAACAAGAAGCTTTTTAGCACATGCTGTTGAAGGTATAGACTTCGAATGTATTTATTCCCAACTTACACCAGTTTGAGGTGAAAACAAGGCCACAAGGTTACAACCTGAGAACTGTAATTAAGCAATCACTCCAGTGGAGCTGAAATCAGGTTAGAAAAGATACACAAGTTTGATCTAGATTTGCCTCTGTACTCCAAAGCTTCGGTCAGTATTACATTCTTTATAAAGACATTTGAACTGAAAAGAAAGCATTATAGAGTAAAAAATGAATGGGAAATACTGTTAGACCTGACTATATTCAATAATAAGTTATTATTTACGATATCTTGGATGTTTCTAACTTTCAGGATGTCAAATCACAGTGTACATTTGTATATTGATATAAAAAACCTGTTAGCACCCTCTTCACAAATAATTTTAAAATAATTATATTATTAAAATGCTTTACAAAGTGCAGTCAAGAAGGTGTTAATTAGTCACCACTTACACACCTCAATAAGTATACCAGGAATTAATACAGAAGAGGGGAAAAAAAAGAAGACAAAACCAGCTACGCCTAGAGGCCAGAGGTAAGATACGCTAAAAGTCTGTCTGAGACTTTGCAAATGATATTAAAAAATGAAACTAAAGGTTTCTCACACAGATAAATGAAAAATAAGGGCAGAACCTAGAGCTGGACTCCCCATGCAGTGAAGATGGGGTACACATTAAAGATACTTCAGAAGTAGCCCAAACAGGATAAGGAGATGGCTTCAGTTTCCCACATGAGCTATCAGACAGCAGGGGCACCTTTCTGAGAATGAGAGTTTCGGCAGAGGAATAAATACAGTCAAAGGAGATAAAAAAAACAGAAGAAGTCTTTGAACTCAAGGAGTTCACGTGAAATGAGGAACCAGGACTGGATCACCTCTATTGCAGAGCAATGGAAGAGCTGGCACACAGAAGTACAGGTCCAGTGGCTAGGACTAAAGTATATTAATGAAGATAAAACATAGGTAAACCAAAGATAGAACTAGATAACCTCATTTTTTAAAATAAAATGACCTATTTTCTAGACAAAGGACATGCAGCAGCTATAAGCTCTCTGAAGGTCAATAAGGTATTTCAGGCAATGCCATACCAGAAATTACTGAACTTTGGGAATGATAAAGAATATACTGCTTCAGTGGGAGGATCACTAAAGAATTGTTCTCTACAACACTAAGAATTGTTCTCATCTAGTATTTTTAATAATGCCCTTGAATAATAAGATTTGGGAAAATCATGATGTGAAGTACATTCAGTAAAGAGGCAGACTGAACTAGTACAGAGGAAGGCCTGGTTTAAACAGGCCAAGGCACAAATTCATGAAGACAATCAGGCTAATACGTGATTTCCTTCATGACTACATTGTGGTATATATATGGACATTTTATATATATACATATATCATGTAGTATATATATATATAAAAAGTAATAGCATTTACTGGAAACCTGGAAGAAGGAGAAAACCTAGGTATATCAGTGAATTGGAAGATGACTGCATTACCAAGGTCATGTGTGCAAGTGAAAAAAGATGTTATTTCACAATGCAGCAAAGTAATCCCAGCAAAGAGAAGGAAGTATTAATGCCATTGTACAAAAGGTGGGAATACTGTGAGCATTGGCTGTCCTAGAAAAATGAACTCAAAGTGGAATATATCCAAAGAAGGGTCACTGTTGCAGCCAGAGGTACCAAATCCCTAAGTTACTGCAAATGCATAGTGATGTTGACATTGTTAGCCTAGAAAATGAAGATGTATGTAAGATTTTTATCTATAAACTAATGTGGTGAACATCCAGAAGGGAGAAGAGTTACTGAAGGTAGGGGAAAATGTTTGATGGATGTAAAAAGAACAGGGAACCTTTAGGTTTCAAATGAAAAATGTAGTGCAAAGGCTCTGAAACAAGCCTCCCCATAGGGAGGCAAAAAAATCAAACTACTTAAGCAGGTTTTGGAAGGGATTATATATCATGGTTCTTGGACACAGCAGAATTCCTGAGTCTTACAAACTGGTCACTAAGTCCTTAGAGTACATCACTAACTATAATTTTTATTCAACTCCTGAACTAGATAAATCATGATGTAATTATACGCAATATATAGATTAGCTAGTTTCCCCTCCTTATGTAAAAGAGTCCTTGAATACACTTACATAACATAATGGTAATTTATGGAAGTGCTTTTGTTCTAAGGATGAGGAAAGTGTCAGAGTCTCCATCAACTTATTGCTGCAGGCATGACTGTCTTTTCGTTCTCACTGTTTCACATCTATGCAATTCAAATTTCTTAAGCAAAGTTAACTCTGATTTAAACTGGTAAAATTCAGATCCAACTTCCCTGACAAGAAGCAGAAACTGTCGAAGGAGAAGGCAAGTTGAGTCAGTTATTTCCATTATCACTATTGTTAGTAGTAGTAGTGGTATATTGTACTTCAGTTATTAATCTGCTCTTATCTTAACCCATGGATTTTGCATTCATTTGATCCTCCTCCCCATCCCACCCAGGAAGTGGGGATGAGCAAGTGGCTGCATGGTACTGAGTTACAGGCTAGGTTTAAACCACTACAGCAGCTAGGAGAGGCTTATTTTAATATTTAACATGAACACCCTAAACCTTAATCATTGTGAGGCTCTGTTTAGAGGCAACAGTCAAGATAGGCTGTTGTTCCAGAGTTTTCACAAACATGTAGTAAAAGCTTTCTAGAAGTATGACAGTTTTATAATCTAAATAGATTGGGATTAAAAAACAAGACAAATGAGAAACTGAAGCTGAGAAGAAAGATGTTTTCTCCAAGGTCACACAACAGACCAGTGGCAGAAGAAAAAGTATCTGTCACCAAATGCTCTAAGTCTTATGTGTATACTTTGAAAACAGTGTGAGGAAAGGCAGGCTCAGGTCAAAAAGGAACTCTGGTGAGAGCTACATTAGATGTTGAATCCTTTGGGACAAAATCCCATACAAATACTACGTTAACAAAAAAAGCCCCCAAAAACCAACAAACTTTTCAGTTTACACCTTGATTCTTAGATAAGCCCCTTGCTACTCAACTCAGTTTATATAAGAGGACATCTTGTTAATAGTGTGGAACTTGACTTGTTTCTTCACTAGCAGGAATTCACATTTACAACCTTCACAGGATGCACTAGTCTTTATAATTCTTATATTAGAGTCATCATAGTTACGGTACTGCCTGGCATTACTCTAGTTATGTGATACAGCTGTTCATCAGTAACGCTCTTCTGGGTTCACAAGGTCATTTCCTTCTCCAAAGCTGCCCAGTACCTTATTCATCTGTAATGAAAACACTGATTTCTGCAGAGCAAGGACAGGGTTTAGGAAGCCAAAGGGAGGAGGAACCTTTCTGCTGAAGAACTGTCCTACAGCAACATCGTCTATCTTTAACTGCACACCTCCATCATGAGAAAGGGACCCATCCCTGTATGCTGAAGGCACCCACAGTGGATAATGCCCAGCTCTGTCACCAGAGAGTGTGAAATTTCTGTGCCCCCAGAGCACAGAGCTTGTTCAAAGCAATTTGCTGCCTGTGGCGAATCAAAATTGTTGCCTTTCTTTTCCACCCTCACATAACTTGCACATTTGGCAATTGCACTATATGCCCATCTGTGTTGCAAGTGGGCTTTTGTCCTGTTTACTGCATGCATGTTGTCTGATTTGCTTAAGCCAGCCTAGCACAGCTCTCACTGCAGAGACTGGACAATATCAGCATCAACAGCAAGATACTGTGTATTACCAGGCAAAAAATAAGAGATGGTCCATGATGAAGTATAAATCTAGGAATTGTATCACATGCCTCTCTAGTTCAGAGCACACACATGCCTGTGTAGCCATAATGCAATCCACATGGCAAAATATTTGATGGTGAGCTAAACTGAGGAATCATCTGACAAATCACATGCTTACCTAATTCACTACTCTGTTGAGCCCATTACTTCCTGCACACTCATTAATCTAACTCTTTGCCCATAATTAATACCATGTGCTTACGCAGTCCATCGCTCTCTCCTGATCCTATCGTATTCTGCCTACTTATTAATCTACCATCTGGACAATAACTAGTTTGACCAGTGCTCAACAAATGAGTTTTTTTTTTTTTTTTCCTCAGAACAGCAAACATGACATATGAACCTCACAGTTTACGTTCAGGTTTTGGAATGGTGCAAATTTAAAACTTGACATAAACGCAAATCTACATGCAACCAGAGATGTTACATATGTTATGTGAAACAAAGTACAAGTGATAGCCTTAGTTGATACACATGAAGTTGGAAAAGATAAAACAGACTGCAGGCTTTGTGCAAAATAAGAGATTGATTTTTTTTAAATGCATTAAATCCTTCCATAGAAGGTACTCTAATGTCTATTGATTAATAACTATCTTTTTTAAAAATAGCCCCCTTTGATACAACTTACTGCTTTTAAACAGTTGTTGTGTTAAGATTTTTCTGACAATGAAGGTTGAGGTTAAGGTTGCAACTTTTCTGTTAAAAAGAAATCAATATTCCATAACCTCAACCAGAATTTCCTGGCTTCACAATCTCTAGGGTACTTTTCAAATTTAGTGTCAGCCGCCTTCTTTTCCAAATATCTTTTCCATTTACATTTATAGATTTGCATGAAATATATCTGCATGGTTTTTTCCACTAATGCAAATGTCTTTTAAAAAATCTGAACACTGATGGTTTATCCATTTAGTACTACACACTATATGCAGAATATTTGAGAGAAGAGAAAATTTTACTAGAACTCTAAAGCCTTTTTAGGATGAAACAGCAAAGCACAAGTTCCTCAAATGCAAGAGCTTGTCTATTGGAAATGCTTGTGGTTCTTTTGTCCATGTTTATAAGTAGACCCATATGTGGTGTGTCTTGCTGCCATCACAAAAAATGTCCAGTTTCACTAGAGAGCTCCAGCAGAGCATCAAAAGGGGATGGAAATTTAACTTGGATATATCTTTTTCTGTTATTCATAGTAATTCATATTAATTTCTACAACAGCAGAACAAATGACTGCAGCAATACTTTGGTATGATTCCAGAAGCTGGAACAAACATACAAACCCCTACACTTGAGTATGAGATGTAACTTGGGTGAACTGTTTACACCTGCTTCCTTTTAGAGGAATGAGTTGGTTGAGCTTCGACACTACTTTTGTGTCCTGGGTGCTCTTCTCAACACAACAGCACCTGGCATTAAAGAGGGTTGGTGTGTGCTCAGCTGAGTCTGAAATTACCCAATGATCATGGGACTGGAGCACCTCCCATATGAAGATAGGCTGAAAAACTTGGGACTGTTCAGCCTGGAGAAGAGAAGGCTGCATGGAGACCTCATAGCAGCCTTCCAATATCTGAAGGGGGCCTA
>JAOEHX010053691.1:12307-23071 GCA_025448015.1 Bolborhynchus lineola | reverse complement strand
GTCATGCTTTAACCCCAGGTGGTGGCAACTAAATACCATGCAGCCACTAGCTCTTTCCCTGCCTCCCTCCACTGCCCTTCCATAGGATGGGAGAATTAGGAAAAGGTAAAATTCATGGGTTGGTGTAAGAACAGTTTAGTTCTTGAAATAAAGTAAAATACAATAACAATAATGAAAAGGGAGATTGAAAAAATAAAAAATGAGAGGAATAAAATCCAAGACAGACAAGTGATGCACAATGCAGTTCCTTGCCACCTGCTGACTGATACCCAGCTTATCCCTGAGCAGCGATTGGTGGCTCCTGGTCAACTCCATTCAGTTTATATACCAGGCATGATGTGCTGTGGTATGGAATACCCCTTTGGCTAATTTATGTCAAATGTCCTGTCTCAGCTCCCTCTCAGCTTCTTGTGTCCCTTCTCACTGGCAGAGCATGAGACACTGAGAAGTCCTTGATCAAGGTAAGTGCTACTGAGCAACAGCTGAAATATTGGTGTGTTATCAACATTGCTGTCAGACTGAAGCCAAAATACAGCACTGCATCAGCTACTAGGAAGAAAATTAACTTTAACACAAAGGAAACAAGGACATCTGACATTGGAGCAGATCTGCTTTGTTGTCATTGGACACAATATTATATGTGAGTAGAAATCATCAGATGATGAGAAATTTATGATATTTCTCTTATTTTGCAACCCAGAATTAACACTCTTGGCACCATTCCTTGTGCAGAAATATTTTATTTTTAAAAGCACGATTGAACCACAAGAGTAGTTGATATCGAAGCAAACGTAACATCTGCTAGATTTATGCAGTTGCTGCTTTCCCTAGGTAATGAATTATCCTATTAGTTTCAAATAATAATTGTCTTTCAGCAGAGGACAGTGAATGTAAATGTCACACATTTAAAAATGAGTTAACCAAGTATTAAGTGCTAATTGATCAATGTGAAGCATAAGGCATGGTTTTTCTGTTAGTTCTGGTTATTTTCTGTGAAACCACAGGCAGTAAGAGTCCTCAGGGCTAATACATGGGCTAGTTCTGTATGCTTGCTCAAAGTCTTCACCCAGTAGAGTGAGAGTTCTTAGTATGAAGCTTTAGCTTTACGCAGAAGTAATTGCCTTGCATAACAGACTGGACACTGCACTTTAAGAACGTTTTCAATTTGCTTATTCCAAAGGAGACCAAAATCTTTACTTTAAAGTAAATTACTTTAAAGCTGTTTAAAGCTGTTAAAAATGGTTCCATCCAACACAGACTGAAAATTACTTCAATTGTTGAATGCATTTCATTACAGAGGTTGTCTTTTAAAGCCTATTACAATGCCAGCCTCTGAAATAGCCCAAACTGGCAGACATTTAAAAACAACTGTAGAAATGGGACACTTCAGCAGTTATTTTACTTGGGTTTTTTGTTTGTTTGTGGGCTTTTTTCTTTTTGGAAATTCTTTAGAAATGCAGCAGTTTGGGAGAAACATCTAGATTTCAAGGGAGTTTCACAGTCTTGATAGAATGTGGTTCTCCTAATGCCCCTCCGATCAAAACAATTGTTCTGATTTTATTCTGATGAGACCTAATAAATCATTGTCTTGGGTGTTACAGGTAGAAAAAGAGGCACCCTTGAAATCAGCCTGTGTAAGTTTTCCTATTTTCCTTATGATCATTGGTATAGAACAGCTTTTTCTGCACACACAGCGGTAAGTCTAGGGATGGTAAATACCACTAATTCAGCACCAGCACAAATGTATGCATGTAAATCCTATGAGCCTTTAAAGACTTGGATCAGTTAGTCTGATAGATTTCAGTGCTTAGTAATATGAGAGTCCAGGGATACCTAAAATTCTTTGCTCCGTTTTAATTGCTACTCGGTTGACAAACCACACTAATCATCCATGCTACCTTTAACCTCTGTGCCTTAATTTCCTCATATATATAATGAGAATAATATCAGTGGCAGCGAAGTCAAGACTATGCTGACAGCATGATAAAAATCCCTGGGGAAGTGAATCCTCGATCTTTTTCTTGACTATTACGTTAATCTCCTTGCATTTGCCTGCTTCGGAGTCTTCAAAGCCCTGAGCTAGATACAAAGCTCAGGTTTTTAATAAAAATAAAATCTTAAAACAATTACTTACAATGCAAGTTCCGTGGATCTTACTGGAATCATTTCGTTACTACTAGATCCAGTGCATTTACAACTTATTAGGGTTCCTCAGCAATTACTTGCAGGAATTCATAAAGTGTAAATGAGAGGGAATAATGTCCAAGTTACATGCAGCACAGCAAAAAAGTACTCTGAAGCCCTGTAAGAAAATTTTCATGCAAATATGTATTTCAGACAGTACACTGACAGTATCATGAGGTAGTAGGAACCTGTGTCCCTATCTTCTCGAAAGATCTTAGAAGTGTTACATTATGTTTATACAAAAAGTTGTGAGTTTATTCAATAGGTTTGGGGTTTTTTGCTCACCTTTGGCAAACTGATTTGAGTGACCAAGTTCTATGTTCTTCAGACTTCTACCAGCAACTCGAGTTCAGGCTTGGGTTATGAACCCTTTTAAGTTCCGCTGTGTAATTTCAGTGGGTTGTTGCTGTGTTGTTGTTTTTTATACTAGGGTAGCAACATAGAAACCCCTAATCAGAGGTGAGAGCTGTTTCTGCAAGGTGTATCAAACAGTAGCAGTGAAGCAGTTACTGCTGCAAGATACAGGGCAGATGGTTGTCAAGCTAAGTTGATCCTGCCAGCATCTGAACTTCTGTTTCTGAAAAGTCTATGATGTTCTAACCATATGCTTATAAGCTGTTGCAGATTTGGTGTTGCCATGCAGGGAAGCTTAATGATACACAAGCTTTCTGCTAATAATACTCTTGTGTATTTTATGCTGGCATTCAATTTCTTACTTCAAAAGAGTTGGTTCAGGGCGATGTATGTGCGCATTATATTAATGGCTGTGGAAAACTCTGTGTGTGGCATTTCTGGGACATGGAGGGTATTGAAAGAATACCGTGTAGTTGTAGTTTGCATTTATAAGTGCTAAATATGTATTTCCTTTATGCTTCTAATGACACTTTTTTGAGCTGCTGTGAGGCTGTTAATTTTCTCAGGGGATTATCTTTGACAGTTATTATTCTGTTACACCATATTGCCTGATTTCATACAAATGCATTTCTTTTAAAGGAGAAATAAGGTCATGAAGGTCATTTCCATACCACAATATGCAGTTCTTCTAACACAGAACACTGCAACACCTGTGTTTTCTATGTTTTCCAGAGTCTTATCCTGGAATGTGATTAGTATAGGTACAAACTAAACAAAGAAATTTGAGGAGGAGACTTAGAAATATACTTGTGGGCACAGGATAAATGTTATAGAAGGTCTTTCCAGCTGTTAAAATATGTAAGAGCGTAGGTCTCTACATGGTGCTAGCTGCTCTAAACTGATGACCACTTGCACAGGCCTTAACAAACGTGCTTTAGGCAGTGTTTACACCGCAAATAACAAGGTCTAATAAAAGTAAAGCACTTAGTAAAGAATTATAACTCTATTGACAGAAAAGGACAAGAATTAAGTGTTATTATTTTAATTGTAAATGCATAAAAAGCAGGTAGGTAAAAGCAAGTAAAATGAACTGCTTTGTCTGGGATAAATCCCATAGAAACATACTTCTATCTACTCATTTCCTCTCTTCAGATTGGCATAAAAGAGATCTCACGTTTTCATCTATTTCAATGGCGAAAATTTCCGTTCTTGCCCTTCCTCCACCCATTCTAACACAGACAGAAGGCTGATCTTTGCTCCTGTGAACAGGAGAGGGCAGTGCAATGCAAGTAGCCGAGATGCAGCACGGTTTTAACCATGGCATTTGTGTCTGTAATTTCTGTATGTCAGAGCATCTTCCTAGGCATAGACGGGGTTATGCCTTTTTGGCTAACATACCGATCATTTGTCTCTTTATCCTGCCCTATTTGCTTTGATGGGACAACCCCAAACTAAGCAATACCGATTTATTTTTTTTGGTGATCAGGAGCAACCTTGCTCAGTGAAAAAATGCTATCATCTGTTTGGAGGTGCAGGAAGAAAAACAGACATTGATAACCTCAATCGAAGAATCTGTAGAACTTGAACTGGAATAATTTAGTTGTTTTCCCTGCTTGGTCTCTGACAGGCTTGTTTTGTTTCAGCCTGCAGTATTTCTCATTCAGCTCACTGACTGCTCAGGCTGGAAAACCACAAGGGATATGGGAGATAAAGACTAAATGTGCAAATGTGTCTGCAACTCCAAGGCCTTGTAGAAATCTTTAACTGCTCTTTCAGTGTGCAGACATACCCTGCAGAGAAACTCCTTGTTCCTGAGGTGTTGTCTTCACTATGCTGCAACAATTTCCTGTGCTGGTTGTCACTTCTAGAATATAACTTTAGGAGGACCTATGTGTGTTTCCTTTCCTGTCTGAGCAAAATCTTTACTGCATATAGCATAGGTTAAATAACCAGAAGTCGTTATCACTGTTGGGTCGTGAGTTTTCAGTGAGCTATAAATGAGCCTGATTTTTTTAGCATACTTTAGTTGCATCTTTAAAATAAAAATAAAAATTACTCCTGAAGTTCTTTGAATTAATATCTGGTAGGTAACACTTCCTCCTTAGGCCTTCAGCAGCAGAAGTTATCACTTGTGTTGCCTGCTTGTACTACCAGATTTAATTTCCCAGCAGCCTTGATTGTTTTGTTAGCATTTGCACTTGGATACGCAGAAGTTATAGCAGTGAGCAGCCTGCTGCAGTAAGCCTTCCTTTCTGCAGAGGAGGACTCTTTTACATATGAATATGTTGAGAACTTGGTTAAATTTGCTTACCACTGAGAATGCACTGAAATCCAGTAAGAATATTTAATGTGGAACAAACCTGGGGACAAACTTATTTCTTTGGATTTTCCATTTATGAAACATGAGGCCTGTTGTGATCATATTAATTTAAACGTAACATTTCCACAAGTAGAGTGAGTATGAACTAAACATGAATTAAGGTTAGAATAATTCATTAATTATATGTTACTGCCCTGAATTAGGATAGAATTAGGATAGAAAAAAGCAGGTAATTTTTGAGGGAATTAAATTGGTGATGCACTATACCTGGGACTTTTGCATTGTGACTTGCTTGTTTGTTTGATTTGTAGCACAGGCTACAGAACTTGGGCTCAGCCATTTTTTTTCCAGCAGTTCTGTTCCAGTACAAGAGGAAAAAGATTCTTAATGACCCCTAAAATGCACTTGTTTGAAAATTTCCCTTTTAACCTTCAAGCACACATTAAGTTCATGTTAGTCTTTCACCACATTCTCAAAGAAGTTTTTTAGTTCTTATTCAAGTAATTTTTCCTGGCCTCTCTTCTCTGAAAAACTGGTGTTCTTATTTTGACTGATAACAAATAAATTCCTCTTAAATGACAATTTAGGTTAATTTTAACAGTAAGCAATCCCATCTTTGTACCTTGGGTGTAAGCTCTGTGGAAATATAACATGGTACTCAACAAACATGCTTTCTTCTGCTACATCTGTGTGGTGATCTCAGGATAGGAGTGCTTTGCACCATTACCAAGAGCAATCCAGCAGAGGGAGTTTTTTGGTAATTTTATTTTTTTCTTTTTAATGTAATGGCTTTTTCTCCGATGTTCCACTGATGCTATAATATGAATTATGGTTGATATGTGCCACTGAAGCATGAAGAACAGGAAAGCAGTGCTGACTTATGCTTCTATAAAAGGTTTGTCAGTAGCTGTCGCAGGCTGGAAGGAAGCTGCATTACCAAAACTGCATGAGAAAGCTTGTAAAATCTCTTGGAGGAAGGACTGGCCATGCAATGAGCATGTTTGCCATGCAGCAGAATACAGTGCAGACTTACCTGACACTGCAGCGACCTTAAGACCAGAAGCAGAACACCTACATTAATAACTATGCCTCTCTCATCTACATGATAATACACAGTAGCTCAGGTTGGTGCTAGTTTAGGCTTCTGTTAACCACATCATGTTCCATTATATATGTGCCTTCTTGTTTCTCTTTGTTTCCCTTTTCTGCCCTTACAAAATAAATCACAGGCAGCAGGCAGAGCTTACAAAGGCAGTTCTTTTTGAGCTTCTAAATAAAGCATGCCTATGCAGAAGGTACCAAGCCAGGCTTGAACCTCACTGTATGTATGTGTGTGTATTTTCTAACACAAAAGAAAACAGGGCAGTGGAAGATGCATTTAAATGTTTTCTGGTCTTGCCAGCTGCATCATACTCAAAGTAATACTGATGCAGGGTCTGGCAGGAAAGATTGGTTTCTATCTTGAACAATTTTGACTGCCTTCTCAAAAGGTTGCTGCTTTTCCTTTGACATCTTCAGTACCACTACGGACCTTATCTCCCCTGTCTAAGCTGGGAGAAGGAGTGCTGGAGGAGTTAAACAGTTGGGATGTTGTGTCTCTGCAGACATGACTATACCAGTTTCATCCTCTTTCTTTTATTCCCCTAGGATGTTTTCATACACGTATGCAGACTCTCACCTGCCATGCTTCTCCACAGTCCCCCTAGCTGTTCACATGTGTAAGTTCCTTCTATTTGTAATTATATGCAAGTATCAGCCCAGTAACATAAAGCATCCTGAATCTTTCCCTTTCCTCTCTTTTCTAAAGCTATCTGCTGACAATTTATATAGCCCAACTTTTGAGCTCCACATCTTTTTACCTGCTTTTCCTGTCAGACCTAGATTACATTTGGTCTTGGTACTTACTTGATTATTGGCGGCTATTTACTTGTTCCTCTCTTCCATAGTGACCCATGGGCATTACCGAGTTCATCATTTTATCACCTAACTACAGAGGCCACAAGCCTTTCAACATCACTATGCGGGTACACGGTTAATTAACCTTCTACTAAGAGAACCGAGGAAATCACTTTTCAGTCCTGAGTATGCTCCTCAGAGATGTTTCCTTGTTGTCTAAAGCCATATTGTCAGTCCCTGTGCTAGTGAGGGCATGGGAATAATTAATTCTCCTCAGCTTTGGGGTTTGAGCTGGTTTGTGGAGAAACTGAGCAAACACTGTCTGAATTCATTTTAAGTCAGCTATTGATAAGCCTCTTTAAAGCTGCAGCTTTTATAAGAATTCCACTTGTTTTCTTCCTTTAATTTGATCCATTAAAACATGCTGTGATAATCTCCCATCACACCTTTGCACTTGCCTGTGTCCTGACTAGCTGCAGCTGAACCAGCTGCCATGGCAGGAGAACAGAGGGAGCTGCACTAGAAACACCGAGCCCTGAATTCAGCAGCAGCTGGCCCAGCTGCTAGTAGCCGTGTGAAGAGCTGTGGCTTTGTTTTCTTTGTTAATTCTCTTTCTTTGGAAGGTAATGGCCATGGGTTAAGCAGGCTGTTTCCCAGGATGAACCATTCATTCAGATGATTTTTTTGGTTGGTTTGTTTGGCTCCTTTGGGTCTTTTGTTGTTTTGGGAGCCTTTTTCTGCAGAGCTGAAATGCCTTGTAATCATCAGGAAGTCTCTCCCTGTTTGCCCAGGTAAGGAATGTTCTGCAGATGTTCTTTATTTGATGGTGCAGCAGTTGTTAAGTTTACATTGGATGCACATTAGTGCTTTGCCTTTCTGTCAGTTGCAATGACCGCCTGTCATTACTGACCTCATGAATCTCATGATGCTGAATGTGACTAGTGCCGGGAATTACAGGAAACTTGCTCCCACAACTCAGGAGTCTCTCTGACTTTGATGCTTTATGACATTTTCTGTGGTGTGATGCTTTGCAGAAGTTGTGGTTTTGCCTAAGTCAATCCTGAGAGTCCTACAATCCCTAGGAGCATTTTGGGCCTTATCAGACCAGGAGGGAACCATGCATTGGAGTGCGGTCAAGGTCTGGTGCGGATTTCCACATCTCTGGAGATTTCTGGAAGGTGAATTGCCATCAGTAGGCATTATGCTGGTGGGTGATGGGTGCCAACTGCCTTCCTCTTGGTGTGGAGCCAGCTGAGCTCTAGCTGGAGTTTTACCTTCTGCGCTGCCGAGGGTAGTGGGCTGGTGGGGTGGCTGCTTGAGAGTACACAGAGCTTGAACTTCTCCTGCAGAATGGCTGAGAGTGGGAAGAGTCAGGCTCTGTCACAAGGCAGCTGAAGCAGTTGGTGTTGAACCAGGCTAGGACAGCCAGACTGTTGGAAAGGATTAGCAGTGTGTGTTACTGTGTGTATGTGAATCATGAGAGGTTTGAAAGGCACTGAAGTTTTCTTGGCACTTATAAATGCTGTTACTTTTACTCTCTAAATAATGGGAATGAACAAAATGTTGCTCAGTTCTGAAAAATAAAGTTGTTTTCATTTTCTTGTCCTGGTGTTTGAGATGCTCCATGGAAGCCAGTTCAGTGTCCTTTTACTCTGAACAGCATTGTTGTTCAGGTGACACTTGTATCTATTTCACCACCACCAATTAGGACCTTATGGATTCACAGTGCTTACCAACATGAGTGCCCTGGTCAATGATGCTACTTTTTCTTGTTCTGATCCCACCAATTTTTTTGAGCCAAGCTGAATGTCGGGCACAGTGGCAGACTTGGAGGCTCTGCTGATGTATCTCCCGGGATGGAGATGGAGACAAAATTCTGATCCAGCATCAGCTATTCCTGCTTTAGCAGATTTAATTCTGCAGTCAAGTAATCAAGTAATGGTGTGTGCGATATAGCTGATATTCAGTGTCCTAAATCAAAAGATGAAATGGTTCCTGCAAAATGCGAGCATTCTATGGACTTCGTGTATTTGTGTGTAAATGTTTTGCATCGTATTATTTGCTTCTGCAATGACATTCTCACAGAAAAACAAATGCATTTTGTTTCTCGGCTACAGTGAATTTCCTCACTGTTGTCTGATAGCTTATTGCCAAGTTGTGGTTGCTAAACTTATGGATGCAATTGCTTGCAGGTAGTTTCATGGGCTGTGGTACCAAATGCTTTGCTAAAACCCCAAAAGGTGTTATTTTTGACAGTGCAGGGGATATTATGGACGAACAACAAAGATGATTAATGCATCTCTTGTAAACACTGTCTCTCACTAATCTCAGTGTTTCTGCTGCTGGTTGAATAAAGTGCTGCCCCCTGAGATTCCTGCTTCAGCTGGTGCTCCTTTGGGTTCTGATAAGTGTGAGGCTTCTGAGCTACTGCTCATTATTATTAATTAAGGAGCAGCTCTGTTCTTGGCAACCTCAGGTGCAGCTTCATGAATCAAATGTGCTAAATGTGCTGAGATGATCAATGAAGAGAGGGATCTGTTGCTTTGTAAAACCAGAACCCATGGTTTATAATATAATGACTTGGGGGTATTTTATTTGTAAATTAATTGTTATATGATCAACCACAAGAGGTGGTCCAGGAAGATCTGCTTTCTCTTGAAAACTTTTGCTCTATGATTGTCTTTCATTTCCCATTAGAACAACTGGGAGACAGGTGCATGTTTTTTAATTGGTTTTTAATTACTCTCAGCTCTGGGAGATGGTGACTGAACAGACATCCAATTTATTTATTGCTCTCTGTACACTACAATGAATTATTCTTTTAGCAGCATTTATTACTGAAAAAGAAGGAATAGAAAACAGTAAGTAAAACAGTAACCAAGTTCTGAGCTGGCTGTGAGCTGAGTTCCCTTCTGTCTTTTCCAAATGCCATACTGAGGAATGAGCGCAGCTTATATGAAAAAGCCAAGGGCTAGTTACTTTTGGAACAGAGAGCTGAAGGATCAGATCATAAATTTAGGCTGACTAAGCATTTGCAGAAGTTCCCCTACCAGAAAGTCTTAATATCCTCCCTGATAGACTGTAGTGGCTTCTGTACATGCTCTTTATCATTTTGCAATTTGAGACTCATAAAGCTGCTACCTGAAGCTCATTTTGAACATTTGCAGAGCAGTATTTTCTCAACAGAGCTGAGGTTGGACTGGATGCACTGTTCAGAGATGCTGAGCAGTGTTGGCATGCTCTTTCACCCCTATTATTCCTTGCCTTTTCTTTGGGGTTGTTATTGCTGGCTGGTGTTGCGGAGTGCAGGGTGTGCAAGAACACACTGTAAACATGAAGATGAAATTACTTCCTTTTTTTCTGTTTTCCAGATGCATTGCTATGTTTGACGTGGGCTGAGTTGGTCCTCCTCCTCTGCTATTTAGCAGTTTTATAGGCCGTATGTTGAGTCAGGGCAGATGGACCCATCAGGGCTACTAATTCTACCTTATGGCTCTGAGCCTGATTGCCAGTAGCAAAATGACTGCTCAACTGGGGATGGCATGGGTTCCTGTATGCCACCCCCCCAAGTATAACTGGTTTCAGGGAGTTGAGTTGCCATAAGTGTCTCTGTTCTTGCCCAAGTCCAGTTCAGGCACCAGCCATGGATATATTTCAGGAGGAAAAAAAAACATGCTTTGGGAAGTTGGGCTTGTGCAGGAGTCATTTGAGAGTCTTTCAAATTACTACCTTTGGGGTAAGATACCGTACCTTTGAGGGGAGATATAAGGCAACAATCTGAAAACTGAAGGAAAGAGAATCCATATGGACATTGCCCACCCAGAATGTTACAAAGATTTTATTTGCCATCATCAAAGCTTTAGTTTTGTGTGCTATCAGCTGTGTCTACCTCTTGCTCAAATGGGAAAAGGAACAGGCAGATAGGATATCTTCCTGTCGTGGTTTAGGCCATAAATCAGCCACGCAGTTTGCTACATGGAGAATCGAAAGAATGCAACTCCCACAGGTTG